>LPNX010359531.1:1666-45189 GCA_001517045.1 Pseudotsuga menziesii | reverse complement strand
TCCTTCCCATCCTTGGGAAAGCATTTCCATGGATTTTGTGGGGGGTTTGCCTATGTCTAGGAGGGGTCATGACTACTTGTATGTAGTCGTGGATAAGTTTAGCAAGATGTGAATTCTTATGCCATGTAAAAAGCAGGTCACTGCAGAGTAGGCTGCTTCTCTTTTCTTTCAGCATGTATGGGTTCACTTTGGACTCCCTACGTCCATTATCTCGAATCGAGACTCCCGATTCCTTGGAGAGTTTTGGACAAAATTATGGTGTATGATAGACACCAAGCTGAAGAGGAGCACCACTTTCCATCCACAGACCGACGGACAGACAGAGGTAGTCAACAGGATAGTTGTTCATTTGCTTCGAGGTTATTGCAACAAGCATCCTAAGTTATGGGATGAGCAGATCCAGTATGTGCAGCATGCCTACAACAGGGCTATGCATTCTTCCACTCAGAGCTCGCCATTTGAGACATGCTTTGGGTACTTGCCAAAGACTCCATTGGACTTGACTTATGGGAGAGAGGTTGATTCAAGCGCTTCCAATGATGAGACAAAGCCCGCAGGTTCATTCAGAGAGTTCGACAGGTACATCAAGCAGTGCAAGAGCAGTTGGAGAAGAGTCAAGCCCAGTACAAGGCTCGCCATGACAAGCATAGAGTTGATCATCAGTTTTAGGTAGGAGATCAAGTGTGGCTTCACATCAGCAAGGAGAGGATGAAAGGAGAAGGCAAGAAGCTCAAGCCCATTAGATATGGTCCCTTCACCATCTTGGAGAAGATTGGGACGAATGCCTTTCGCTTAGAGCTACCGCCATACATGCAGATCTACTCAGTGGTGAATGTGGAGAACTTGAAACTCTGTGAGCCTCCCATGATCATGGATAAAAGGGAGAATGTCTCATTGCCATCAGTTGATGAATTTGTTCCTGAGTACATGGATGAGCTAAAGGAAGATGTCATCTTGGACAGAAGGACAAGGACTTCTCGCAGAGGTGATGTTGATTATCTTCGAGTGGGCATCAGAGGCACTCATCCAAGCAAAGCCAAGTGGATCGAGAAGGAGAAAGTGAGGGAGCAATTCCCTCACCTATCTGTTGATTAGTACAGGCTTTTGGAGGCCAAAAGCTTCTCAGTGGGGAGGAATGATCCAGGAGGATCCAAGAAGGAAATTTTTTTGAAGTCCTCCAATCTCAGCAAAACTGGCGTCAGATCAAAGGGCTCGTCGAGACGATTCCAACGACGTTCGTTTCACCTCAAACGGACTCCGTATGAGAAAGTTATCGTGTTCTGTTGTATTGATGAAACAGGCAAATTTGGCAAAATGGGGGTGCCACGTGGCACCACTGGCAGGGTGACGCGTGGCATCCGTACAATATGGACGGATGACGTGGCAGTTGTATGGACAGACAGGTGCCAGTACGGTCCAATCAGGATGCGACACGTGTCATGTATGGACGATGAGGTGGCAATCCAATCAGTAGTACGGACCAATCCGAATGCGACACGTGTCAGTACAGAGGTGACTGCGCAACTTAGTTGGCAGTACGGTAGATGAGTTGGCAGCTGACTGGGCGTTGAGGTGGACCAATCTGGAACTGCCACGTGGCAGCACCAGATTGGCCAATATTGATTGAAGTTCACCAAAATGTTTCTGCTCCGCCGGTTTCGAACTCCTGACCTCCCGTAACCTGTCTCTGCGCCTTTACCAATTGCGTCGGTAGTGTTCTTTGAATAATGTATGGAAATAATATTATTTAAAGTGGCATTTCGAGCCCCAAAGGAGCCGGGGCTTAGCCCCGACCTTGGTTCTTCCTCCAGCGTGACCGGGAGCTCCGACCAGCACGGGAGCCCGCGGTCTATTTCAGCACATGTCGAATTATAAACTATATAAAATGGGTTATAAGTGGGTCTAAAAACAAGTTACGTTATAACAAATTTGTTTTAAACAAAAAACCATATTGTGGGTTCAATGAACCATGTGGTTTTGGGGGAAAAGAATTTTATTGTAATATTCTAAAAATATAAAATGTGGTTGGCATAGTTGTAACTATGTCAACTACATAATTTAAGAAGAGCCTAACCAAGTGTGTGGAGTTGGAACCATATGCCTTCTTGGGCAAAATTTGTTGTAACCAAAGAGAACATGAGGAAAATGTGAAGAGGGGCAAGTCATGGCTATATAAGCCCCCTTAGTTGCCATTTGCCACTCATGCTTTGGAGTGGAGACTTTGTAGCTAAAGGAGAGAAGGGAGATTGCGTAGCTCTGCAGGAGGAAGGTACGAGTGTTTATACTCGTTTTACACCGTCTTCAGGCTTCGAAGTTGCTGGAAGCAGTCTGCTTGTGTTTTGGGCAACGGTTCTCTTCCTGACCATTGTCGCCAAGGTATCATTGTATCATTGCCATGTATTTTGCCTTATGCTGAGATTATAGATCGGCCCTCCTATTGAGAAGCAGGCCCGGAGACGTAGTCCATCCTGGACGAACTCCGTTATCAACTTGTTGTCGTTATGTGCGTATTGTCTATGCTGTTTGGTTCTCTTCTTATGGATTTGTGAGCTTCATTCATGCTCTTTATGCAATTCATGTTAACGTCATAGAGTAGCAAAGATCTTGTTTTCGGATCATTTAGAGCTTAACCAAAGTGTGTTCTGATGTTGGTATGGTAGCATACGTCCAATCCATTCTTATATATCCTCCTAAGGATGCACCCCACTTTCTTGATACATTAGAGAAAATTTCAACTCAAAATGGGCCTTTTAACTCTAATTCAAATTCCATATTCCATGTCATCACGTGTTAGCCAATGAAATTGGTTTAAATTTGAAATAGCGTATAGGTCTTAAACACTTTTTTAATATAAATTTGGGGATAGGTATCATAAAAAAACTACTTTTTAAGTTTGTATTTTCGACATATCTCCCCGTGTTTTTACTCAAATTTCGATCGGGAGAGCTCGTTGGATGATTCCTCATCCAACGAGCTCTCCCGATCGAAATTTGAATAAAAAACACGGGGATATATGTTGAAAATACAAACATCATCACTTTTTTTCAGGTATTTCTTGTTTTTGGGGTAGCGGGGTTTGTCAGAAGTATGCCAAGTGGGTACTCGTTGGATGCGGAATTTAATTCTGCATCCAACGAGCGCTCCCGATCGAAATTTGAGTAAAAACACGAGGAGACATGTCGAAAATACAAACAAAAAGTAGTTTTTTTATTTTCTTCCTCCAAAGTTAATGAATATTATTTTATTAATTTTTTTTAGGAGGCCCATTTTGAGTTGAAATTTCCTCTAATGATAGCATTCCCAATTATCAGGAACATTAATTACTAAAACATCCATGGTCAGATGGATGTCGGAGTACTTAGCCAATTTAATAGGAAGATTCAAAAGTATGCCAACTGTGTCAACTTCTCTTGAATCCATAGCACACGCATTATGATATGGCATGGTTATCTTTAAGCCAATTTGTTGCATGATCTCTTTGGTTATAACATTGGAAGAAACACCAAAATCCAACATGCAATTGCGCAAAAGAAGATTGCTTACTAGCAAAGATATGTACAATGGAGGATGATCTTTTTTTCTAGGGTCCATACTATTCAAAATCACTGGGGCATCTTCATTGGTTTCTTTGTTCTAAGGTTGAACTTCTCTTGGCTTATCAAGGATTACTTTCTTAGGAACATTTGCAAATTTTATCAACTTTTGCTTAGGGGGAGCTATTACTTTCATCGCATCTTCTTTTAAACTTGGAATTTTAATGAGATCAATTATATGACCATGAACTTTAGCATTAGACAACCATGCACCCAAGTCAACATTCAAATCATCTTTGGTAGGGGGGATTACCTTTGGAACATTTTAATTTGTCTTTGAAGATCGAACATTCTCCTTCCTTTGATAAGTTAACCCTTTGAACCTTGACATTTCCAATATCTGATCTAGAGTAGGCTTCTCGCTAAAAATCTTAGTCACATTATCTTTCTCCCTATTGTATTGCTTTGCTTGTTCCCAAGTTTCTTTTGCAACTAGATGAGTTCTGCATACAACATTATATAATCTGGCTTGAATTAAGGCTCGCTTGAAAAATTAGCACTGCTACTTGTCTCTGGCAAACCTTGTTCATTGATCTGATGTTAAATGGCACAGAGGATTCATTAGGAAAGTTTGAGCATGCTCTACAGTAGGGAGGAATCTCTTCTAGGACAACATTTGCAATTTCCAAATGGTTAGGGGGGCATTGGACTTGAGGAGGTGCCTTTCTTTTCCATTGGGGTTTGGGAACATACTCTCTTGGAGCATGGGAATCATGCTCTCTTTCAATATTAATCAAACGATTTTGCATTGCATTCGTCTGAGAGGCTTGGTTGGCAACTAAGGATTTTAACAATTCAGTCATCTCTTTCATGGAGTTTTTAGAAGTATCTTTGTTATCAAATTCAATAGCTTTTCCTTTATTATCTTTATGCCCTGAAACATTTCCTCTTGTAAAACTTGGAATATTGGACTTACTGGAAGATTGCATGCTTATGTCTATTTTCTCATCTATTTTCATGCCTTTCTCAAGGGGTGTAGGCTCCTTATTCCTTAGTTGATATCTCATTTCTCCTTCAAATGCCTCTATTTAGTATATAAGAATTGAAGCATCATGCGGTTTGATGTCTGTATGGAGTCTAGCAACCATTTCATTGAACTTCTTATTGGATTCTTCCATTGTTTCATTCTCATTCTTCTTGGTATTAGTCAGGAAAAATAACAAATACTGATTCTCTTTCTTGTCACCCTATTTTGTGTTGAAGGTTGTCTCAATCTCTTTATAGGTTTTGCAGCCATCATCATCCAAAGTGGTGAACCATTCAAATGCATCTGCCTCAAGAGTTAAGGCAAAGAGCCTCATCTTGACATTTTCATGATTGGCATTGATGCACCACTTGTTGTAACGTTGAGAAAAGGCCAACAGGTGAGACTTTGCAGTTACAACATTATTACCATGGAGGGAAGGCAGTGTTTCAATAGCTTTTTTCTGGGGCTTGGTGAGGTTGATCAACTATAGCAATAAGATCCAATGGTTTAACAAAGTCACCCATCTCAACAAACGGATTATTAATTTTCAAATTATTATCAAATAGAAGGTGAATATCTAAAATCACCTCGGATCTTAATTCGTCAAGGATTATACAAGAAGCTAGTTTGCTTTTCCTCCTATGATAAGCATGTTGAGGTTTAGAAAGAAAGTGCAACAAGTCCTCATAGTTTCTTTTTATAGAACGCTAAAACAGTAAAAATATGTTCCTTACGGGAAGACCCAGTGTAAATAAGATAAATATTCCATGAATGAAATATAGTATGAAGTGATAAAAGATATAAGATGTGATGATTTACAATTACATTGGTATGGATTTATATAAGCCTTATCGTGCCTTTTCAAATGAAAGGGCACATCTCTTTACATTTTCTAATTAATTAATTAATCATATCTATTTATTAATTATTAATATTAATATTGATACTTAGTGTTTATACATAGTTATGTCTTATTATGTTATATATATTTTAATATAACATTTCCTTCCTCTTAAGTGAATCGTTGTCCTCAAAGCTTATTGAAGACAACTTACATCTTATTTCTTGCTTGTAATGTCATCTCTCAATCTTTTGTGAGATGAGACACTTGAGGAAACATGACAATACGAGTTATGAATAACCAAGAAAAAATGTCGCATTGTTCGAGAAGTTGTCCATCCAAGATCTATCTTCATTGGAATTGTTTGTTGATTGCTTTGTTGGATGAAACTTCTCATTTTCTGCTTAGCTTGTTCATTTTGTGTTCTTTCTCTTCTGAAATAATAACTCCTCTGTTTATGTTCATTTTGACCCTCTCGTTGGTCAAAATGCTTTTTGTAATTTGGGTGTCGATAAGGAGTTCTTGTTTGTTTTTCTGCTGGATTGACTTCCTTGTGAACTGTGACAGGGACCAAATTTGTATTTCTTTCTTCTTTCTCAACTTGAATTTGTTTTCCGGAGACTCTGGATGCTTCCTTCTGGATTTGAACTAATTTGTTCCCTAATAGATTATTATTATTCTAAATCTTCTCGAACCTTTCATCTTGCGACTGTTTGTCATCTTTTAACTTCTTGATTTGTTCCTCTAGTTCTTGATTAAGATTTCTTAGGCGATGGTTTTCTTCTTGTTGTTTTAGTATTCTTCCTTCAAGGTCTTCATTGGAAAGTTCCATCTTCTGACTATTTTTTAGTTTCTTGATTTTCGTAAGTAATGTCTTGTTATGAATTCTTAGTTGAAATAGTTCTCCAGTATTGCTTGCTAATTTTCCATTGAATTTTGCAATTTCTAGCTTGAGCTTCTTTTTAGTGTCGTCATACTTTTGTTGGAGTTCTTCCTTCTGTTGTTGATGTCGACATATCTCTGATTCTTGACTTTTTAGCTTTCTCTGGATTTGCGCCAATTCATCATCTTTGTCCATGATGAGCTTGTTTAAACACTTTATGTCTTCTTCTAAATCGTTATCGCTTCTATACGATGATTCTTCGTTATCTTCGAACTTTTTGATTTTGTCTTTAAGGTTTTGGTTGTGATTTTTTAATTGAGATATTTCTTCATTCTTTGCTGATAATAGTTTCTTGATATCTTCATTAGCTTTTTCCAGTTTTTGATTTTGATCTTTTGAACGATGATTCTCTTGTTCTATCAACTTATAAAGAATGATCTGCTTACTCATCTCAAATTGTAGATTTTTATTGCTCTCCTTGTAGTATCCTAATTCGCTTTCTAGTTTCTGTGATTGCATCTGTGAGTTACCTTGATCGTCTTTCATAATAAAATATTTACCACATATTGGACAGGAGCGATTGCTATTCTTAAAAAATGTCAGATATTGGAATTCCATTTCGCAATAAAGACACTTAGTCCAAAATTTGGATTTATACATGGAATCCATAATTTCTTCAACAAATCCACAATGGGCTTCAATGACTTTTTCAATATCTTCCGAGACTTGATTTCCACTCTTTTTAATATCTTCTTGGTCTTCTTTCTTTGACTTGGTCTTTCTTTTGTATTAATAATAATTGTAATGACAATTATTAATTAATAATAATAATTATTGTTTAAAATAATAATATTTATTTTTCTAATGGGGAGAACTTAGAACTTCAAAAATAATAAATATTATTATTAATATAATTATAATATTATATATATAAGGGTTGGTAAAAAACCTATGTGGGTCAAAGACCCAGTTTTGGAGAAGCTATAGAAAATATTGACGACCAGCAGGAATCTACCCAAGAAGGGGCTCTGATACCAATGAAACAGTAAAAGTATGTTTCTTACAGGAAGACCTAGTGTAAATAAGTTAAATATTCCATGAATGAAATATAATATAAAGTGATAAAAGATATAAGATGTGATGATTTACAATTACATTGGTATGGATTTATATAAGCCTTATCGTGCATAATCAAATGAAAGGCACATCTCTTTACATTTTCTAATTAATTAATTAATCATTTCTATTTATTAATTATTAATATTAATGTTAATAATTAATATTGATACTTAATGTTTATATATAGTTATATGGCTTATTATGATATATATATTTTTATATAACAAACGCCTTTGTAAAGTTAAAGGCAATGGAGTCGCCAGATGATTTGAGTAAATTTAACAAATTCACTACATACATCAAACAAAGAAAAAACAAAAAGAAAACTCACTGAAGTCGTACTCCGACAATAAAAAAGTTTTATCCCCGGTAACGGTGCCAAAATGTTGCTGCCTGATTCGCACCTCGGGTCACATGGCAGAAATCTTCATTTCATTGGGTGCGACCTTGGGGGCAAGCGAGACTTGAGTATTGTCACCTGATACTTGACTCCTTCGTCTAGGCTCACTCCTAGCGAAGCCAAGGGGGGTAGTCCCTAAAGGAAGAAAAAATCTCTGGTTTTTAATCTATAAAAGAAAATAAAAGTTAATCTAGGAGTTAATGAAATTACCACAACAACAAAATTAAAGCATTTAAGATACACAACATATAATATTCATCATTGCCATAAGATGAGATATTAAGCAAATAAAAGATCGGTGCCAATAATAAAAGATGCTATAAAAGTAAAGGTTTTGCTGTGTCTCTTGGTAAATTTTATTGGTGGGTTAATGTGAGTAGATTAAAGGGGATGGGGATTCCCAATATACGACAAAGGTACGGGGAATGTGTCCAGACTCACTAAGTGTGGCTCCATACAAGAAAATGTGGGCTAAATGGAGTCACGGGGGTGTGATCAACACTACACCAAACGAGGGTGTAGCCTGACGGGGCCCCGTGGTCACTTTCTAGTTGTTTATGTTTTCTTTGTGAAATTTTCCCACACGAAGCAAAACTCGAGACGTTGGATTTTCATCTTGGGAATTTATTTGGGAACGTGAAAGCTAATTACTAGTCACTCAGCCCCTAAAAACCAGCAAACAATTAATTCCTAAATGTCCCCAAAAAACACTTCAAAAGTGTCTTTGGATAACCCCAAAAATTACCAAAAAACAAAAATAAGTCAAGAGGACAAGTCCTCTTGAGGGTCTTGGCTAGCTTTTGGGGTAGCCAAAACAAAGCACTTGATTTGCTAAATAAAAACTTTTAAATCAAAGAAACTAGCTTCTACTTCAATTTTTTAAAATTCTCAATAAATCATCTTGCATAAAGTGAGCTAGGAATGCTAGATCTAGTGCAAAATATAAACGTTAAGAAACTAGAATCTTTAAGTACTTAAAAGCAAATTAGATCTATGATTAATCTTTCTTTGAAACTCAAATAGATCTAAAGCATTTTAGGAACTAGTAACCAATAAACTTTATAATGAGGAGAAAGAGAGAAAGAGAAGGCTTTGTTGTTGAAAGATTGATTGAAGAGGTTTCCGGTGGCAAGCTGCTAGACTATGCTTAGAAATGCTTGGAAAAGAGAGAAAAATCTTGTTCGAAATCTTCTCCACGCTAGGGAACCTGTATCTAATAAAAAAAGAGCTTGCCAAAAAGATTGTGAGATCTGGTAACACATATATAAAGAGATCATGAAAGCATGCTAATAAATTTATTAAACAACGCTAGATTTAAATCTTTGGATATATAATAACAAAAGAATCAAGAAATAAACTTATTAAACGAATCTTTCGTATCAATTGAGAACAATTCTTTCAAGGCCAAACTCACAAAGCGAGCAAACAAAAATTACCATAGATACATGTTACCTCAATAAAAATGCAGCATTATTCATCCAACACTTGAGCAAGTCAGTATATAGCCTCCAAAGCTTTTCTTATTCCAACAAAAAAACAAATGAAAGTATTACAATGGCAAACCTCTCTCAAAGCATCTCTAACTAGCTTGCAAATGAGAAGAGAGCTTTGCTTTATAGAAAAAAGAGAACAAGAGGACCCACGGGAGGCCCACTTCTTGACTGGGAGTAAAGTCGAGTTCATGAGATAATGGTGGGAAGTGGTTGGAGTTAGGAGCAAGGAAGGGGTGCCACCTCGCATGAGGTAGGCGCCCTCTCTTCATGAGTTGCCACCTATCCAAAGCTTGCTCCCTTGTTGGAGCAATGCGCCCTCCCATCTCGAGATGCACCCCTTCAATTATGGAATGCACCCCTTCAAATATTGATCCAATCTTTAATCAAATCCTTTCAAGGAAGCACCCTCTATTGCCCTTGATTTGATTCCAATCACTGGAGACATGTTTCCAACATATTCCCACTAATTTAGGATTTTGCTTCTTCTCTATTTTTTGCATTGTTTTGGACATTTTTTACATTTTTGAGAGAAATATTATTTTAGTGATAAATAATCACTCGAAAACTTAGGAAAGTGGGTTTAGGGGTTAAGTGGGTGATCCGAGTTAGAAAACAAGCACCCTCATGACCAAATCTTCCTCCTAACCACACTTTTATGCCTTTCTTGATTTTTTTAATTAAAACATTAAAAAATCACCATTTTTATGGGAAATATACTTAAAAAAAACCTAGGGGGACCTAGCATAGGTTCATATGACTAAAAACTAATGTCTAACATGGTAATATACATTGACACATGAACTTCAATAACCGCCTGTTACCAACTTATTTGTACCATAGTTGGATTACCTGAGGAGCCGCCATTTGACAAACATGATGCATGTTTGTGTTCCAGTGTATCAGATGATTCGCCATTTGTGCCTAGCCAATTTTGGCTAGTCAGCTTTTGTTTTCAGTAATTATGACCATGGCCCCGCGGGGTTTGTAATAAAATGTGCTAGTAGGGTTTTTGAGTGGTTCAGTCTCCTAAGACGTAGAATTTCAACTAAGGTATTCTAGGGAGTTTTTTGCCCTTGTCAATTATGCTTTGCCGATAGCCGAGTATAATCGACGAGGTTTTCTCCCGCTTCCTCCAAAGCTGGAATGCTCGATTTTGAATTCTGGGCCTTGGGGTGTTATTAGAGCCCAACTGAATATGTATAAACCTACTAGACATTATTAGAATAGACTATGGTCATGTCCTAAGTCATTAGGACCCTCAAAAAAAATTCCAAATTTTTTTTACCGGACGTGTTGGAATTTGGGTTTTTAATTTTTTAATTTTTCTATAGTTTTTAATTAAATTATTCTATAGTTTAAATGAAAAAATTTAAATTTGTAATATGTCAGTCATCCGGGATCTGAATTCAGTGATTGAAGGTTCTAACCTTAAGACAAAAATCATTCATGATCAACTGGCCAGCTATCCCTAAGTTTCAGATGTTCATTCAGCCTCATAATTAATAATTTCTCAAAAAAGTCATTTACTAAGAAATTATTAATTAAAATATTAAAAATGAATATTTTGGAGATAATAAAAAACTCTCCAAAATAAACCAAATTGAATAAAATAAAAGGATAAATGACATGGCAATGGGCATTTATGATGATTCAACTCGGCACAAATCCTCTTTAGTCAACAATCAGAGAGCATTAAAGTCACATTCAGTTAGCAAACTCGTACTCTTCAGCTAAGCTCACGAGTTGGGTGATTTGGAGGGCAGTGATTGGTTTGATGATATTTACAAAGCAGGTAATTGAATGCATTAAGTGTTTGGTGCAAACCCTAAAGGTTTGGCACCCATCAACACCAACGTACACCTACTTCAAGCCTTCACACCTCTCTTCAAGCTCACACCCCTCTCTCCTCAAGGATGCGCTATCACACGTGTGGGCTCTTAAGTGGATGGTTTTTGGATGTTAGGGTTGGGAGTGGGGGCGCCTTGCCTAGGTGGAGGCCACCCCTCACTCACACCAACTTTAATTTAGGTTTGGGCTCTCAGTTATGTGCCGAGTTTGCTTAATCATGGGGATTGGCCCTCATTTGATGGAGTTTGGTTTTAGGGTTTTAGCCTTCTCTCTTTGTATAAGTAGAGGCTCTTTTGAGCTCTACAGGATGAAACTTTTGTGGTAGAGTTACTCTGAGAAAATTGTATCAAGCATTTGCTTTGAATTGTTAATAAAGATATTTGACTTTGGAGGTCTATGAGCTTTTGCATGTGGTAAATTTCTCATGGTTGAGGTGATATTGTCTCTAACCCCTATCTTTTAATACTTGCATGTGATTAATTATTTTGCTAGCTCAAGAAGGCCATTGTTGGCACGGTAGAATAGCCATTTGTTGTCTCAATTTGGTTATTTATGCAAAGTAGATTAGTATCTTGATGGACATGAGTAGTCAGTAATATGTAATGTTGATTTTGATTTAATTTTCTTAGCATACTAGCATATAATTTTGATCTCACTTCTTGTATTGAGCTTTGTGTGTTATCAGGCTTCACAGATTGTAGAAGGGTGTGAGCTCAACTGCTTCTATCCCATGCTTCAAAACAACCATTTTGAGTTTAACACTTTGTGATTGCAGGACCTACAGGGTTTGTCATCTTTGATACAAAAAGAATTTTGGGAATAGCTCTCTCTCTCTTGTGTTCCATCCACAAGAAAGCTTTACTTTGGTTACCAGTTACTTTAGGAAGCCCTAAGTTTCTTTTTTCTATCCTTTGGCTTCCCCTCTCTTGCCTTGTTTGGCTTGTTCATCTTCTTCCCTCTTTGCTGCCTTCTCTTCCTCTTTCTTCACTTATTTTGCAGCCCTCTTTTACTTAGTTTGTAGCCCTCTTTTATCCTTTTGGACAGCCCTCTTTTTGCTCTTTTCCTCTTCCATTTCACAACTTTTTCTCCTCTCTCTTTCCTCTGTTTTTCACTGTAGAAGTTTACCTTCTTTAAAAAGTTAGTTTGTAGTTTTGTTTCATTCTATTTTTGACTAACATATAACATTTCTGTGTTAAAAGCTCTTGTTTTCAGGAAAATCAAGAAAAACTCAAAAGCTAAAAGCAAGCCAAAGAAGCAAGCACAGAGCAAAAAAGACAAAAATACCTCCCTCTTCTCTCTTTCCCTTTCTCACCCTGCTCATTCAAGAAGAGGCAAAAGCATCAAAAAGCATTGTAAAAAGTTAATAAAAAGCAAGTGGGATAAAGGCTCCCACACCCCTCTTCCCCCATTTGGGGGAAGCTTGTATCGTCCATTTTCATGTTTGCATGCTTGTAGAGTAAATGCTTAGAATAGAATAGGGAAAGTAATTTCATTTCTGAAAAGTTTTGCTTTCATAAAGGTTAGAAAAAAGAAGTTTCTTGTTTCGTTTACTTAGTTTTTTTTGCTTTTGTTTGATATAATATTGCAAAAAGTAAAAAGAATCAAAATCTCTTGAATCTCACCGTAAGGTGGATCAAGAGTGCTCTTTATCAGAGAGTTTGTTTGCTTTCATTTTTATTTCATGTACTTTTGCTTTTTGTAGTTTACTAATTAATCTCCAAGTTTCTTGAACTTGCCGGAATCCAAGTCAAGAGCACTTTCTATCGGAGAGCATATTAGTTGTTTGCATTATCCTTGCATTTAGGCATATAGAATAGCTAAGACTCTTGAACTTTTGTAATAAGACAAAGTCAAGAGCGCTCTCTGTTGGAGGGTTTGTTAAATTTTTCTAATAAAATTTTGCAACTCACATTCCCCTTTTAGTTAATTTACTTCGTTGATGTCCCTCACCTAGTATGCTCTGCCGACTTTCATAGTTGGGCTCGTACTCAGAACGGTGAACGGACTTGTCAAGCTCGCAATAACAACATAATAAAATTTTACCCCATAACCAACGCGTCGGCGTTGTAGGAAGCATTCAAAGTCAATTCTCAGTAAGGGCGCCAGAACTCCCCGTTGTCTTAGAGTCTCGGCTAGCTGGTCAATCCACTAGAAGCCAGCCTGGGATACTCGACGGGCCGACATGTCTCGAACGGAATTACTTCGAATGCTTTCCCGGTTGGTCTTTTGATACCTTTGACAAGCCATAATAAACAAGACCATTAAAACATTTAAAACGTACCAAGAGCAATCGCATAACACATCCACTAGCATTATTTCGAGACTTGTACTTTTATTATTTTTCAAGCATCGCAGAGGTTCGACTCCATAAGGCACTGGTTTGTCATTTCATGCATCATTATTTATCTGGACCATTTGTCCTTTGATTTATAAAATCTTTATCTGTGAATGCTGGTTTATTTCGCAAGTTCTCGACATATTGTTCATCTTTTAATCTAGTGCAGCAATGTGGATTGCCTTTGCCCTGTGTTCAAATTTATATTTATAATAATTGCAATAATCTTTCATCATAAACAAACTCCTAAACAACACCCATCCGCATCACTTCCATAGAACTCACTTAAACACATTGAGTTTTAGAAACTCTTTGTTAGGGACTACCCCCCCTGGCTTTGTTAGGAGTTAGCCTAAACGGAGGAGCTAGGAGTAGGTGACAGTACTTGGCTCTGTGTTTGCCCCCAAGGCCACACCTCTCCCACTTTCTCAAGTGAGGAGACAACTTTCGGAAGATTTCTGCTGCTGGTGTGCAATCGGCGGACAACACCGCCTAAAGCCTAACCACCAAGACAGCCATTCCAACTTTGGAGGAAGAGGTGAAAAACTCGAAAATTATACATTGCTTGTTCAACAGTGCATAATTAACAAGGGAAAAAACACCTTGAAATAACCGGATTGATGTCAAAGTCCTAGGAAGGCCTTCCTTTACAAAAAGTCATCATGCTAGTACATTTTATTACAATGTCCCTGCAAGGTATGAACATGTGAATAGAAAAAAAAGAAAGGCCACTAAAGGCCCGATGGACTTTAGAATGCTGATGATGAACATTTAACATGTTCAAACTTGGCCCGCTCGCTTGAAAATCCAACTAAGTACAACTTAGCTGGTAACAGGTAACAATGTTAGAAAGTGAGAGGTAACTAGAAAATTCTCATCTTTTTTGAATGCTGGGCTTACTTTATGAGTCACCTTAAAACACAAGGATCTAATGCTAAAGTTTGCCCATTTATAGAAGAGGGTCATTTGAGAGTGTTTGTAACTTTGTAGTGATCTCTTTCATGATGGCTGATAAACTGTCTATTCTCATGTTAAGAAGTTACAAAGTACTGCTGTCTATGTGAGAGATTCCTAAATTCTGTCTTGAGGTTACTGTTTATGTGAGAGATTCCTAAATTTTGTTTCGAGTTTACTCCAAGTCGGCCATATACTTGTTTATGTGCATTTTTAGTTGTTTCAAACTTGGGAGTGCTCTGATTTTCAGCATTGGGAATGTTTTAGAAATCTTTTTCAGAAACTGAAAGGAACAGCAATGATAGACCAATTACAATACAGAATGTTTACCTTTACCCATTTAGGCACTGGGATAAGGAGCATAAACATACCTGGAGCAAAATGAATTTTTATTTTCAGACACATTTTTGGACCAGTGACCAGAAATGTGGAATGCATAATGGAAATCGACAGTATTTCAATTAATATTGGTAGAGCCTTATCATATATTCTCATTAGAAAGAACAACAGTGGAATTATACAATGCAGGTTTTAGTTAATAATTAACTTCTTGTTGTAAAATAGGGTAGGTGTTTGGACTGAAGTACTGTTCTTCAATTTAGTAATGCTTTATGGAATTGTGTCATAGCAGAGGAATCTCTCTTTTGAGTTTAGGCTGCTGAAATTTTACTGTTTTTTTCTTCTGAAGCTTTCTTGTATTGCTGTATGAAATGTAGGACTGTTTCCCTCATTGGAGGAGCTCTTAAAGGTGCTGCCTCTGAGCAGGTCTCAGCTCTTGTGCGAAATAGGGAGGATAGTAGAGTGAGTAGCAATGCCCTGAGGTTCTTTTATGCATTAGGATACAAGCTTGACCATGAACTTCTGAGGATTGGATTTGCATTCCATATTCAAAAGGCCTTCAGGATTACAGTCTCCGTGACTTCTGTTCATAGAATTCCCAAGCTCCATGCTGTTGATGAAGCGGTGCCTATAGCACCAGGGCTCCAGTTGGTGGAAGTATCTGCACCATCGACCTCTGACAATTATCATGAAGCTGTGGCAGCAATTTCAGCATTTTCTGAGTTTCTTTCCCCGTATTATTCTCTTCTTTTTTCATAGCTTGATTGTATAACCACAATGCTGTGAAACTTTATGGTTTATGTTATGTTCTCTGGAACTGATGATATTTATATAAATTCATGTTTATGCAGGCTTCTGCACCTTTCAAAGCCAGGTGTTACAACAGGTGTTGTTTCAACAGCTTCAGGAGCAGCTGGTTCTCTTATTTCTAGGGGAATTAGCAAAGTAACATGATTCTCATGATTTCATACTATTGTGGAAACACCAAATGTAACAATTATGCTATATTCTCTTCATCACTTTTCTTGTCATATTTTGTTAACTCACCAAGGGACTTGATAAATAATTGCATGTGATTAAAAATTAAAACCATATGCCCATTTGATTGGAGTTAGGAGAGAAGATAGACTCTATGAATGCGAGAAGGTAATACAATATTTGATAGATCCATAGACAGAACAAATTAGATGATATAAGGTCTAAGATGAATACCTTTGGTAAATCTGTTACAATTTTTATATATCCCAAAGCTTGAAGCAAGAGTAGTGGCATGGCCTTTCTACTATTTAAAAAACGTATTTGCTGCTTCTAGTGTAGATCATAGTTGAAAAAAATTGACAAGTGTCTCAAATACAACTTCTTGGCAACATCGGCAAAAAAATTGGCAAAAATAAAAAAACCGCGGAGAACATTAGAAAATACAAAATATATTCATTTTTTTTTCAAAATTTTAAACATATAAAGCAACAAAATTAGATAAACACATTGGCAAATGAATATGGAGAAAGCACTGATATATATGATGTAGTGGATGCCAAATAAACAATGATACATCAATGTTAAAAAGATTGGAAATTCAGAAGTTTCAACACCAATTGGAAGATTGGTCATTCTCCCCTCCTCTAGGCTCTATCCCTTGCCTCTACCTCAAATCTTGAAGTTGATCTTCGAAGGACATTTCTCAACACTACAATTTTGATGAAACTTCCTAATCCAACCGTTAAAATAAGGTACAAAAAGATTCCCATGCTTAAAAAGTGATTTTGCTTAACTGAAGGGCAATTTTTTTATCAAGGTCATAATAGAGGAGTTCAATCAACTTTAACAATTAGTCATCAACACCACCAACACCAAGGTATGTACCTAGATTGATGTGCTTGACTAAATTCAATGTTGCAAATACCATTTTAGAGAATATATCGTCGAGGGTCTATAAAGAAACTTATCGGAAATATCGGGGTAATTATAGGGAATTATCGGAAAATGTCGGCAAAAACAAACTTAGACCTAAAAAATTATGAAAATATCGGACAAATTGGCTACATGAAAAACTCGAGAACTAAAAAATTTCGGGAGAAATCAGAGATAATTGCAACACTGATTAAATTCCAATCCCTTGAGGATACATGATAAAATCCAGTGGAAACGTTGCAATACTGAAATCCTGAAAACTACTAAGTCTGTTGAATTTTGAATGGGATCTAAAATTCTACTTTTTGCATATGAAGTCCAATGAGGTTGGAACCACTCTCAAACATCCTGAAACAATTAATGGTAATGTTAAATATTCAAGTAAAATGATGAAAAATAAAAGATAAGGAGAATACCACTTTTACTTTACTGTTACTAACTTCAATTTCTTTTGTGCAAATTGGTCAAATTTTTATTAGACAATCCGTTTTTTAAAAACTCTATGGCTATTTTTTGGGTCTTCGTGCGTTTTTTTAGGAAAAAACACCAATTTTTTCAAAAAATCATGGTGTCTGATTTTTCCAAAATATCACTATTTTTTCAGCCGAAAAAATTGGTGATTTTTCGGCGACGTTTTCAACTATGGTGTCGATAGACTCGAACTAAATCATTGGAATCAATCAAGATGAAAATCCTCATTATTTCCTGATTCCCATTCTTAGATGGTTAATACTTGAGCTTCAAGACTTAATTCTCTTGTAAGGGTTGCTTTATGAAGGGATCAACTAAAGAAAATAATATCTGACCATTTAATTGGTTTCAAAGTGTGGCTATGGATGTATAATAGATTTCCTTACATGTTAATTTTCCAGATAATAACCCACAAGTTATCCTACAAGTAAAATATGCTTATCCAGTACCAAGCTAGATCAAAATATACTTTTCTCGTGAGAAGCCAGATATTTTAGTGTAGGAAGTCCGAAAAGATAAAAACTTTGCGATCACAAATTAGAAGTTGTATGTTTTTCATTTCAACCTCAAGGGTTACTTGATTGAAGCATGTTGAATTACTACATTGCATGCAATAGGAGCATGATTTCAGATCATTTTGGTACACAATTTGAAACATAAGTGAGTGTGATTGATCGAGTGGGATGAATGAAATATATTAATCTTTCAATTGTGTTGAATCTATAAGCAGTAAAATTTTGATCTTTGCAAACAATGGCAAAAGGAAATGGAAACCCTTGAGAGTAAAGAAATTTTATTTTGAGTTGGCGAAACACATGGCTCAAACATAATTCACAAACATTCTCACTATGGCTTGGGGGTCATTCAAGAAGTAGTCAACTAATATACTAGATCCCTTTACATTATTTCCCCATAATATAGCATTAAGGGTGGTTTCATTCAATCAATTTTTAGTCGTTCTTCTAAATTAGCTCAGAATTTATTATATGACAGATCAAAATATTTTCAAGTGGTGTGTGAGCAAGTTAAAAGAGATTTCTTTGTAACATTAAATGCCAAGGATTTCTCCTTGTATTGCTTAAATGAGGGATAACATGCCCCATGATAACCTAGGAGTGCATGCCATGGTGGCATCCTCCATTCCTTTTCTAGAAGGAACAATGGCAAGGATGCCCATACTTGCCCAACTTACAAGTCTAAACAATAAATAGGCTCTCTTAAACATGCTACCAATGTATAAGGAAATATTCAACAATCATCATACATCGAATATTGGCATGCAACATATGTAATACATTCATGAATATTGACATGCAACATAATCCTCATAGGTACACATTTTGAGATGAATGAATGGCAAATGCTATTGCAATCAAATCTTAAAAAGTTGGGCCAAATTTAATAAATGACTATAGCAAGTGTTAGTTTCTAGGTAATGTGAGTGAGCAAACATATGCTCTCTTATCGAGATTAATGATACTTCTGTGTCTAGCCAGTGCCCTTTGATCATAAGAATGTCATTTACTTTCGAAAGGGTCAAATTAAAACGTGCAAACATTTTCCATTATAAGGTTGAAATTGATGACCTTTTACAACGCATCAAGGAGTTTTTGGATTAGAAGCTTGCTATACACAATGCTTGTTTATCAAAATGAAAATAAGTTCTTTGAAGATAAATTTCGAACAAACATTGAATTATTTAGGCTAGAAATTACATTGAACGCCATTTTTATCTTAATTATTAAAAACTTGACATATTTTATGGACATATTGTAGGTTTCATAAAACCATTGATAAATATTTATATACAAAAACGAACATTAACAATATGGCCAATCAAAAAATTAAATCTAGACAAACATAGCCCAAGTAGAAGATCGTTTTTTATAATTGCTGCAATAGGTCAGTTAACATAGCGTGATGTTCAAATCAATATTTGAAACTTTATGTGGATTTAATATCTCTTAAGGAAAACATATTTTTCAACCACTCTTGCCTTAAGAGTCTTGGTGATAGCAACGAACCACTCCAAATTATTTTCTATACCAATAGAACAATCATTTAATAAAAAATATTTTGAAGATCGTAAAATTTTAAGTATATAAACTTACTTTAACATCAATTGTACAAAGTGCTAACACTAACTCACTGATCCTATGCTTCGATGATGAACTTCCATTGAATTGATAATATCATTTGTATTTTATTATTATTAATGTTTTTCATTTTTAAATGTAATTACTAAATTGTGCTTTCATTCTATCACTCGTATTTACATTTTCAGTGGATCACCCATATTAACGTGTCTATTGTGTATGTCAGATGTGAAACGCTCATCCATTACAATGGTAACGGATTATAGAAAGTCTTAATTACAAAGAAAATTGCAACTAAAGCTTCCACCTTTAATACATTTACATGATATGTTATCTTCATATGTTTGCAATATGCTTACCATTATAAATGTCATGCACATCATCTTATATCAATTTGTATTATCGGTATTTATGTTTGGGAAAACGATCTAATAAGATTTGAATGAAATATACTTCATTTAGCAACATAAACCAAACAATGTTTGTACAATTGTGAATGGGCCTTGCCATTGTAATCTTGACATGCATAAAGCCTTTAAAATTAAGTTTCATATATATATTAAAATTTAAAATCCTACTTAGAATAAATTCCTACTTCGATTAACTTAAATGTGGTTTTTTTAAAGATATACAAAAGATGGATGTTTTTAACATTATTATTGTTAATTTTATATAAAATACTAATGGGATACTTTTAAAGAAAATGGGTTCATTCTTTATTTATTTTCTTTTCATAAATGCATGTAGCATCATACAATATTATAAGACTAAATAGTAGTCCAGACATGTATAAGATCTTAACCATAGAATCATTTCATTAATGCATCAGAAGGAGGGACATTTCTTGGAGCTCTGCATATTAGGTTTTGAGCGTCGACTTTCTTTTTTACCCTAACCAGGCGGCTAGGGTTCTATACCCAACCACCATCCCCTTTCTCCTTTGCAAGAGCATTGGGTGATATCTTCTATGGGTGTTTGTTTGGTCCGTTTCCAATGGATTGCTGGTTTTTCCCTAGCGCGGCGAACCGTTTTTTTGGTCCTTGGGGATCTCTTGCGGCGGCGGCGACGTTCTTTAGAGGTAGGGTGTTTTGGATTGGAGTGCATGGATTGTTTCAGGTGGTGGTGGGGCGCGACGTTCCACTCGTGGTGGATGGTACTCTGTTCCCCTACCATTGCAGACGAGCATACACTCGGTTGAGGTGCTTGGCCTTTGCAGTCGATGGCAATTCCCTTTCATGTGTGTGGCAGTGGCAGTGTTTTCTTGGACAGTGGTTCGACGTGGTTGATAACTTGATGTGTTCGTGGGTGGCCTGGTGGAGGTGCGGTGTGAGGCCATGATGCCCTTCCCATGCTGCTGTAAACAGTTTTCGGCAGACACATTATCATCATCAGTTCCTTGATGAACATGATCTGCCTGATTGAATGAGGTTCAAAGGGTAGTTTTAGTTTATTTTCTTTTTTAATATATGATTATAGAGAGCGACCCATTTTTATGGTTAAATTTGCTATGTTTAGATGATACTCCGGATGTTTCAAAATTGTAAAAAGTTTTGACATGGATGGAATAAATAATTTTTTTGTTTTATGTTGACAAGGTATGGGGCATTTGCCTTATATACATAAGCGAATGCAATTTTGTGCTTTGTTGAAATAAAATTACAAAATTTTCCATGGAAAAAAAGATATTAACCATAGTCAAAAGAGAACTAAATAAATGTGGAGTGCTTGAGGATGGACCTAGGTTTCACTTGGTAAAACACGGTTATGTTTGGTTGAATTGGTAAATTTCCTAAGATGTCATTGAAGATAAGCAACTTGGGTCTCATGATTGAATGCATTTTGAGACTTGATTTGGGATGGATTAGAGAAAACCCCACCCACTTTTTTCGTATAACCAAAAGTTTGTGTGCATTATGTATAAAACAACCATTTTTTTTTGTGGAAAAACAATTATAATTCTATTATGAACATGAAACTATATTCTTCAAATGTTATTTTCAATGGTCAACTAGATATTAGACTTAGACATTTATACAATCACTTAAGAATTTGTCATGTTGCATTTTTATGCTTTATGTCACTTTATTGTATTTCTCAATCTATCTCGCATTCATTAAGTGAATTGACCCGACTGCATTGTAACCCTTTATAATAAAGCTTTTGTTTTCTCATCTATGCAATACATTATGATAACGCATCTAAGTTAGTGTTGGGTTTCTTTATCTGTTTTGATTTTCGTGATATGGTATCAGAGCTCAATTAGAGGCTCATAGTCTACGAGAGTGTAAATACCTAGGGATTGTCATCGACAAAGACAAATCGAGCGATCGCTAACATAAACAACAAAGAGTCGAAAGAATTTCATCAGAAACAAAGTACTATTTCAATTTTTATTTTTTATTTTTATTTTGCAGCAAGTTGAACTTTTTGTTTTTTGAAAACTTGACATTCAAGATTCCATTAAAATAAAATGAACGGTCATACAACCAACAATCGTACAACTAGTTGCTAGTCATACATATCCATTATATAAATAATTGTAAACAACATAATAACCACTGTCCCAACTGTTGTACGTAGTATGGATCCAATTTTGACTAGCGTACAATCAATGTACATTGTACAATTAGTAATTTAATTCCTAAATAGAATTAATTGACTGTATGTATCGGCAACAAATACATATCATGCAGTAGAGCATTTAATGCGACGGCGGTCGCATTGTCCGCCGTCGGATCTTACTTTGGAAAGGATCCGATGGCGGACAGTGCGACCGCTGTCGCATTAAATGCTCTACTGCATGATATGTATTTTTCGTCGTATGTATCTTCCTAGTGTTTCATTGTACAATTAATTCCCTGTACTAGATGCATGACTTTAAGACACGTAAATTGTAGTCGCCAAACCAAATTTTGATATATGAATAAAAAAATTGAGTCATTTTTTGACTATATGACTTGTTTGATGATCCAATTGGTGAAATTACTTTGTTTTTTTGTCCAATTCTAACGATTTAAGAGAAGATTGGTTCTATTCTTGACTAAAGTGGTGTCCATATGTGTAAATATGGATGTTTTAGCTGTTGATTTAGTGCTTTCTGCATATTTATGGAGAAATTAATTGCTTTGGCATTGGTTTTATCATATATCACTGTTTTTGTGTCATTTGAGAGCAAATCTGTCAAGATTTGTGCTTTTTAGCTGCTGGAGCGTCGATTGGTGGTTTTCGAGGCCGATTTTGAGTTGTTTGTGGGAAGATCAGTAAAAAATATACATGTTTATCAATGATATATGGCTATTGCAGTGGTTTAGACTCTAGAGTCAATATCTAGTGGTTTGACATGTATTTTTCAACACTTTACTCTATTTTGATATATTTAATTGCAAACATGACTTATAATTATGACCTATTTAACCAACATAATGTTGGAATCAAGTTAGATGTTCTATGACAAGAACTACATCACATTGTTATATACATGTTGTCACATCCATAATAGTGGGGCTACCATGATGCATATCAACTTGTCAGAGGCATTAGCCAATCCTATTACATGAGTTGAGGATATTCTCATACATTTGATGATCAATGGTGGAGTTACATTTCTGAGCTATTAAGAGGATTTAGATAATTTATATAGTTCCCCTTATCATGACCTAGTTCTTCACGACCCCATTGAGATGTATTGGTTGGGTTATGGTTCATTGAGCAGAGCAATAATTGATATACTTTCTTTTTCCCTCATGCAACTAGAGTTGTGCTTCAAGATTATTTCAGAGATAGGTATATGATTGAGCAGGTATACGTCATGTATTTTGGTGTTATCATTTGTCTCTTTTACCTATATTAGTAGCTTTGATTGGGCATTTAGTGACCGATGATGGTGATCTTGTTTTGTTGTGCTATTTATTGTATACTTGTCATCATGAGTAGTTGAGTTGTCCTGATTATAACTCTTTAGTATATGCTCGCTGTATTTCCTAACTTGTACAAACTTGACCCATATCTTTGCTTGTCTTGTACCACTTTTTACTTTCCCCATTCATCCAATTTACTTGTGTTTGATTTTATCCCTGACTTATGAATTAAACTTATGAGATTGAAAAGCCTTCCCCACTTTGACCTCTGTGCATGATGGACTCCATGTTTTGCGTGTGTCTCGACTCTAAAGTGTGTGGCCAGGTTGTGGATCACATTCATCCCCTTCTACTTGTATGATTCCTTATGGATTCGATGCATTGTTGAAGTAGTCTTTCCACTGGGTTGTCTCCTTTAATCCTTAAACTAAGTCCTCCTCAAATTGGAGATGTGGAACAAATGCTAAATCTAAATGACTGTAAAAATGCCAACTGCTATTAATTGTGTTTTTAAACACTAGGCCTAAGTGAAATAAAATTAAATATTTATGTATCTAGTCAGTGGCCAAGGGATGAGCACTCATATTTTGTATGATGTAAGGCCATTTGACCCCGTAGGGAATCAAGGTGGTCACTGCATCACACCTATGGACGGTGGTGGGAAATGCAGGTTAGATTGAGTCATTATATGGGGCCTGCAAGGATATCTAGGGAACCTGCCCTTGGAGGATGGCTAATGAAAGAAATGTTATCTTATGTGATGTTATGATTATTTCTCATGAAGCCCAAAAAGGGCATGGATATGGGATGGATTAAGGGATTGCTAATTCTAAGAGTCCCCTAGAACTTGCATTTAAAGTTATAGTCAATTGTGTACTCAACACAATGGTTCTAGAAAAGATCGTCATGGAGGCTGGTTAAGGATTAGAAGTGAGTTATATGATGCTTGTTAGAGTCTACTAGAGGCATCTCAAGTACTCTACCCATATGTGAGACACCTTCTTCCCCTAGTGTCCTCTATCATGCATATTGTCACTATGGTTCCTTGTATCGCTTTCTACTCTGAGATATCACATGGTTAAAGTCAAATAAGTCAATCCCTTTAAGCCTAGCCTTGTTCTATCCACCTCACCCAACCTAGCATGATAATTAGTTTTGTAAGTGAGCATATGCCCATGACTTCATGATGGATTATGAGGCTGTTCTAGTATAAGTATGGCTTTTATTTGTTCATGATAACCATTATATATGTCATTGATGTTTTGTTGGGCTATTAATATAGATAGTAGAGCATTATTGACCTCTTATGCATGCAAGATAATTTGTTTCATGGCTCAGTCATTGTTTTGATCAGTTTTGACTTGGTCAACCTAATTTGACCATGGTCAACATGTGGTCCCGAGTGACTTTGGATCTGATGGTTTGATTTTGTGTTTTGGCACCTATTGTTACCCACTACAATGTACCATGGTTCAGTTGGCTATTATATACTTAAGTTCGTGTTTATTTTCATTATTATCAGTTAATATGGGCCATATTTTATATGTTGGACATGGATGAGCTTACAAATTATTCTACAGGTGGATCCATGAGGTGCTAGTAGTCACATTTAATGGATTTGAGGTATCTGATCTCATTTATATAATTAGATTGATGATCCATGAAAATGAAAGGCATGATATTGACATTTTATTCACCCAACGATATTAATGACACATTAATTCAATTATTGACCATAACCTAACTAATAAATCATTTTGTCTAGTGATGGAAAAGGAAATGAATTGCGATGATGTATTATGATGTATTGAGGATTTATGGACCATGTTTCATGTGTTATATCATTTAATGGGGCCACACTTTATTTTCTCCCCTAGGGAGGCGTCTTCCCCATGGTGGGTGCACTTGATGTTGATATCACTATGATTATTACTTTGTATAATCATATTATTGTAAATGGGGGTTTCTAGGGATAATTGAGCCCCTAGATGACCTCCCATGTCATATCTCATGTTTATTATCATGTACCATGTTGTAACTTGGTTGTTCTATAGAAAATCAATGCCCTTTTGATGATTGCTCGATGTGATGTGATAAGACTCTCTCCACCATTGATTTGATTAGTTATGTTTTGATCCTAGCCCTCCATGATTTTGGAGCTAGGCATTTTTGCACAAGAGTTCTATTTATTGATGAACTCACTCATTGTAATGGACTTTGGCTCTTGGATATTCGACAATTCAGAGATATTTTGTATAAATATTATGTGTTCTTTAATAGATGTTCTTGTGCTTGATTGTAAATCGATTCTCTAAGGCATTTAAATAAAATTGTGGTGGTTTCATACTATATTTTGTAGAGGCCATATTGAATTGCAGGCTAGCGACTTGGCTGAGGGTGATTTTGTGAGGGATCTCAAATCTCTCTCTCTCTCTCTCCAAAACATTTTTCAATTTAGCGAGTTTGAAATTGTATATTAGATCATTGTTAATTCTCTTTGAGTTGTCTTGCATACATAGATGTCTTTATTGTTGATCAAATCTAACTTGTGTTGTTTGTATTTGCAAGGAGAGGAGCACACTAGTTTTCTAGGGGTAAATCAATCTCACTTGGAACTCCATCAATTTTGCTCGAAATTGATACGAAGATAAAATACCATCATTGCACTTGGCATCTACAAGAGGTTTGGGTAATCTCTACCATTACTTCTCTTGTTTCTATTTCTATTCCATCAGTCGCTTAATAAAGTTAATAAGTTAACACCCTCGTTTTGTAGAAATTGTATTTCGGTCACCTTTTGTGCTTGAAACTAAAAACCTAAGTTGGAAATCCATTAAAACCATTAGAGACCAAGTTTGGTTTAAATCTAACTCAATTCGACCAATCTCTAGCACTGGTATCCCTAGGATCAATTCACCCTCCTTGGGTAATCGTTCATTTAGTTTATTAGGTGATTTGGGTGTTGCTTGATTCTTGTTAATTGGTCATATATTGCATAAAGTACACATTCAGAGTGCTAATAATCCACTAAAATACTAGTTTGAAACCATGTTACATTTTAATTACTATACCATAATAAGAACAAATTGGGTATTTTTACGTTAACACTCAGGTCATCTTGGATCTAGCATCGTTTGCTTTTAAATCATTGGGATACTTTCATCGGTTGATAATATTCCATCATTAAGCCTCCCAAGATGTTCTTTTACCTCTATCTCAGTGACCATATATCTAATCCAAGGTACTAAGTCAAAATACCATATGCTTGCGTTTACCTCCAATTCTTGCTTGTGTGTCTTGTCTTTAGAGTTAGTCTCTTTACTCTAGCAAGGGTCTCCCCCTTGGTCTTGATTTTAGCTTGAACTAATGTGACAAGATCCCGTTCGGTGTGATAACTACTCAATTAGTAGTGGATGAGGCCCTTACGGTGTCACTTGGTTTAACTGCCCCTCCTCTACCGTCCCTGATAAGATACCTTTTAGTGGCAACTACATCTTGAGCGATAACATTTTTTGCGTCATTGCCGAGGCCCTTACGGTGTCACTTGGTTTAACTGCCCCTCCTCTACCGTCCCGAATAAGATACCTTTTAGTGGCAACTACATCTTGAGCGATAACATTTTTTGCGTCGTTGCCGAGGAGGTAGAGGATTACCTATGGTGTCTGTGAGTTGTGTCTTTATGCATTTATCTTCTAATAATATTGCATCTAGATTTTGATTTAGTGACTATATTTTGACACATTCTCCATCTATTTTAGTCACTTATTTTCTCTCTCGCATTTTACATTCCCAACGACTTATCCTTTGGTGACTGGGACTTTTCAATTCACCCGACGAATCCATTTTTTGACCTTTTTGGAAAAAGAATTCATGGGTGAATTCACTGGGGATACAAACCTTATGGTTATAGTTTGAATCGTTGACGTTATTTTTGCTGCATGGACCCTATTTGCATAAGTTTCAATGATGTGTTTGGTCCTTTGAATTTTTCATGTATACCACTATTTCCACATGAGTGCCAATATGAAATTTGGAAAAGGCGTGCTCCTATATTTGGTGGGAAACATGGTTTTTGGGGGTATGCTTTTTTGAAATGCTCCTTATTTTTGTAGTGGATCATCATATCATACATGACGATGTAATGATGAAGATGTTTTCTTTTTCTTTGATAAAGAATGCTAGAGATGGTACTTAAGCCTCCCTCCTAAGTGGATAGCTTCATTTACTGATTTCCTTAAGGTTTTCGAAGAGAATTGGATATATAAAGATAAACATAGGAACTATTTAGATGACATGTCTTTTTGCATTAATCTATTGGAACAAAAGAAGGGTTTCATTGACTCTTTAGTTCAAAAATATGAAGAGCATCACTATGAGTCTATTCTTGAGGAAATTAGGTCTCACAATGAGTCACTCTTGCACTTGAGTAATATTGCAAAAGGAAAGTATATGGATCAAATCCAAGTTGGACTTGTGGATGAGGGAGTCACATCCTCTAATGAATACCAAAGTAAAGTGATCCATAATCAAATGGTGAATAATGCTAGTTCATTCGACGAGAAATCAATAGTTGAAAACCTTCACAATGAACATATTTTGTAATCCCCTAAGGTATCCCTAGATTATAAAGTGTAAAGAGCATCTAAAAAGGAATGTGACTCATCTCCATTTGATTTATTTGAAATACCCGGGGCACCTCATCTTATGCCTAATGAATACATCAAGAGGCTTCCTTGTTTTAATGGAAATGATGGCATCGATTAAAAGGAATTTGGATGTTCTATGGGATTACATGGAAGCTAGAGGTGCAAACCATGAAGATGTTTATATGCATGCCCTTGGTGTTTCTTTAGAAGGGGATGCTTGGCTATGTCTATTTGAAAATTTATCACTGGGATCCATCACTGGGTATGACATGTTTGTTGAGTTGTTAAGAGATGAATGGAGTGACAATGTTGATGAATCCATAGAAGAGAAATCAAGCAATGATTGTGTTGAGGATCAATTTGTCGACAACTATCATGATAATGATGATGAAATCACCAAGGATTGTCCTTATTAATTTGATTTCTCCTCTCCCAAACCAACAGTTGAGGTGCCTTTGATTCAAATTATGAGTGAGCCTTCCATATATAAGAATGTCACCGAATATTTGAAGAATAATTGTAATGAGTTCCATAATGATGATATGTGTGATAGTGAGAAAATTTTGAATCCTTCATGATCTTGACTTAATTATTGAATTAGAGGGGGGACTTACTAAAATCGTATGCAACACCTTGACATCGTCACTTGAAACATATGAGTTTGAGCATCCCATTTGTGAGTCCATCAAATATCCTCTTGGAGAGAAAGTCCATAACCATTACATGTTTGACGATAAGTTAAATCAATGTCTAAAGTATCCTAGTATTAATTCAATTTTTAATCATATCATTGATGAGGAAAAAAAATGGGGATAATAGTTTGAATTGGTTTAAAGATCAAATCTGTGAGAATGATCACCCATACTTGTGAGAGTTTAAATATGAATCAATCAAAAAACAACCTCATGATGAGAATGGGCTTGCCAATCAACCTGATCAAGAGCAATCCTTAATAAAATATTTTTAATTTGACAATATTCCCCATTTGATCTTAGAGTAGGGTAGGTTGTTTCAATGTCTGAAATTGAGCGAGTCTTGCAATCATAAGATGAGTTTTGAACCTAGAATCAAGAGTGTAATTTATTTTGGAAAGCCTTTCCCTTTTATCAAATTCCAAGGTTATTCATCATAAGCCATGAAGGATAAAATATATGTTTTCAGTCCACCCTCCCATCCCAACCTGTGAAGCCAATCTCTCTTTCAAATCAAATTTTGTTGTGTAAAAGGTTCAACAAGGAGTTTTTTGAATGCCAAGTGGTCAATGACAAAAATTTTCATCTCTTTTTGTATTCATCCTTGGAGAATAACATCTTCCAAATTAATGATCCCATTGGCTGGTTGATTGAAAAGATTTACAAATATCGATTCCATATTTTCTCAATTATCTAACAACAAGTGGGACTGATCTTGATCTCATTTTTATTTAGTTCTAATATGTCTCTAGTTCGTTCTACCACTGATCATAATGTGAACATAATGGGGTATGCAAGCTTGGTAGATGAGGAAAACAACATGAACCAAGGAGAATTGCACTAGGCTTTATACCTTTCTTTCCTATCAATTTTAAAAGATAAATCACACCGTTTTCACGATACTTTTGATTATTTATGGATGAAATTTGCAAAGGACAGTATCATCCTTGGCACAATTTCAATTTACATTGCTCTCCTCTTTCATTGACATTCAAGATACAAGCTAAGGTGGCTTCTATTTTCATTTATACTACTTCCAAGCCATTTTTGACTTATTGTATCATTAACTGGAAATAAACACTAATCGATCCATTCAACAAGTGGTTACATTGGATTTATGATTTCACTTAGTAGTTGTTTAAAGTGGCTAGAGTAGGGTAGGTAAGTTGAATAATATTGCTTCAACAACAGATTTATAGTTTTTCTTTTCGTTTTGCTTGATGCATGTTTCAGTGAGTTTCTTCTTTTGAAGTCTAGTTAGTTTGCTTGCTTGAGATTGTTTGCTTTCCTTTACAATAAATAAAGAAATAAAGTTTTCTCTTTCAGATCCTAGATTAGAAATTTTCTTTATGTCATTTACTTTCAACAGTTAGTTTTAGCAATTAATTTCAGTTTTGGTTTTATATGCATATATATGCCCATTGACATTTGGTGTGCAAATATTGGTAGGATGTTTGCTTGATGTAGTAATAGGTAAATTTGAAGATGAAGCAGATGTTTCAGTGCATGTTAATAGATTGTGATAGGGATACTAAGGACTAGATATTTTTGGGGTTCTCAAGCACTCTCTCCCTTAGAGAACTTGTCCCAACTAGAGCCAGATGTTGTCACATCCATAGTAGTGGGACTACCATGATGCATATCAACTTGTTAGAAGCATGAGCTAGTCCTATTACACGAGTTGAGGATATTTCATGCATTTGATGACCAATGGTGGAGTTACATTCCGACCCATTTAGAGGATTTATAGCATTTATCTAGTTCCCCTTTTCATGACTTAGCTCTTCACGAACCCATTTAAATGTATTGGCTTGGTTATGGTTCATTGAGAAGAGAAACAATTGCCATATACTTTCCTTTACCCTTGCGCAATAAGAGTTTTGTTTTAGGATTATTTTAGAGCTAGGTATATGATTGAGCATGTATACATCATGTATTTGGGTGTTATCATTTGTATATTTTACCTATATTAGTAGCTTTGATTGGGAATTTAGTGACTAACGGTGGTGATCTTGTTTTGTTGTGGTATTTATTGTATACTTGTCATCACGAGCAATTTAATTTTCCTAATTACAAGTCTTTAGTATATGCTCACTGGTGTTTCCTATCGTGTACAAACATTAGAGGAAATTTAGGGTCTAAAATGAGCCTCATAAGAAAAATATCTAACCAAAATGGGCCTCATAAAAAAAGATCCAACCAATAGAATTTCAAGAAAAGAGCCAACAATAATGGTTGACTTGGCATATTCGTCATAAAAAAAGCTATTTTTCTTATTCGTATTTTCATCATATCCCTTATGTTTTTACTCAAATTTTGAGTGAGGTCACTCGTTGATGTGTTATCAACCCAAATGGCACTTCTCCATCTGAGTGTCGACATTATTTATGTTGGTACACAAAAGGAAAAATTAGGATTGAAGTTTTCCAAAACACTATAGATGGGCATGACCTAGGATGCATTTACCCTCAAACCAACTTGCTACATATTTTTTCTAAGTGTTGAGTTGCATACGCGACTATCTGCATTGCAAATCGCATACTTTACGCGAGTATTTGCATTGCAACCCACGTACACTAGCATACGCGGGTTTCCTTCGAGCAACTCGTGTGTCATACGCGGTTTGCCTATATTAATAGTCTCATATACCTTAGTTTGACCTTAAAAAATATAAAACGTGATCAGATGAGATTGGTTGGGCCCTAATCCTTAACTATCCCAACTGTTTCAACCACCCCAACCTTCGAAACCACTCTATTTTCCCAAAGTATAAATAGAGGCCTTGGGGTAGGGACTAATCAATCAATATTGGAGAGCAAAGTTATGCTGGTGGTATATCTTCAGAAATCTTGGAGTAGAAGAACTCAGAGCTCTTTGGTTGCAGAGGATTCCTTGTCTCAAAAGTTGGGTTGTAATCTTATCTCATTCACTGATTGTTAATAAAGAGAATTCTTCTTCCAATCTTGTGTTGAGTCTATTTCATGTATTTTGGTTAATGAATGAATTTAATTATATGTTTGATATACTGTTCATCTAACCTATGATATATATATGCATGAGATATTACTTGAAGGATTTTCTTTTTGCAGGTGAAAGAGGTGCATCCCTGGAAGATTTGGAGAGAAGAGGAGAGGGAGAAGATCAAGCTTTGATCAACCGTCGATAATCGGCTAAGTCAATACTTTCTTCCTATTCCCTTTCCATTCTCTGGTAAAGCTGATTGTCTGCAAGTTAGTAGTAAGTTGGTAACCTCAGACCCTAGGTTACAAGGGTGCTTTATCCTGAACAACAGAACTGACAACTCCGCTGGGGAGTCCAGCCTGCTGTGGGTTAGTCTTGTAGATACTTGCCTAGTCTTTGCTCTGATTCTGTGTGCAGTTGTCTATCTTGCCTTTGATTTGCAGTAGTGTGTCCAGAGACCTTTGTTATTTTTTCTTTTTGAATTTTGTTGTTGTTGTGTACGCGGGTTGTTGTGCTACACAGTCACGTGCAACAACTTGTATATGTAGGTTTCTCTATAAGATAGTTGCATATAGTACACATGTTGCTATATAAGACAGTCGCGTACGTCTTGTAGCAACACAAAATTTTAGGTAGGGTTGCTTGTCCCTGTCTTGTTTGGATTTTGTTATGCTTGAAGGTCTTTTGTTGCTGGCATCTTCCCGTAAGTCTGAATGTCTTGTACACCATGCTTTGGGATTTTCATTAAGCCTTTGAGTTTTTATTGTTTGAGTCTTCTTTCACTTAGCAATTTGAGGTAGGTTCTCCTGTTTGGGTGATAGGTTCAGTGCTGTGTATCTGAGTCAATGATCAGGATTTTAGATACCTTGTACTCTGTATTGCTTTTGAGTAGTGTCAGTTTGTCACTTGTCCTTAGTGATTTCAGTGGATTTTATTCATTGATTCTTCCCAAGTTAGGTGTTTTCCAAGTCTCCTCCTTAAGTGGTTGAATTTGGTTCTTGCAAGTCCTCTATTCTTCATATTGCTTGCTTTATGGTATGATTATTCAAACATACTCAAGAAATTTTGCATTTAGGTGCGTGGTAATTTTTGAAGAATTTGAAAAGTGAAGAAAAACATTTGAAACATTTTCATTTAATTGCATATAGTAGTNAGAAAAGAAGCTTGTTTTAAGTAGTTGTAATTTGTTTTGGAATTCATTTTATACACCTTTTTACTTTTCTTATCGAGTCTATAATATCATAATCATTCACGCCACTTACCCTCTGATTAAGAACAACCCTTAAAATGAACGCTATAATTTAAAATTTATTAGTAAGTTTTGTTTTATAGGGTCATACACCTACTAGCTTAGGCTAGACGTGTGGTATAGGAAGTGTAAACTTTCCACAAGTGCTTAAATTCAGACGTAGTTGGCCAATCGATAGGTAAATCCTTCTCTATTTTGGTAGTATCTGGGAAGCTCCTTTCAAACAAGAGTTAAGCACGAGGTCGCGTGGAGGCTTGGACCGAGGAGATAACCGTCTGATTCCTTGTCAAAACGTAGACCAGTGTTTTTGCGCATCTGGGGATTCTGTCCTGACACAGTTTCGGGCTTTGCTACCCTGCCCATGCATACGAACCAGGCTTGCGACTGTCCCCCCAGACTATTGATATAGTTAAGGTAGCCTTTAGTCTCTTTGACAACTAGGGTTTATACACAGGTAAACCGGAAGGCTATTTCTGGTTGACCTTAGATGGTCTTGGAAGGTAACCCTTGTTGAAAGTGTAGGAGGGCAGTGGGTGATTCCTTCTCTTGTGCCTAAGAACCTCTTCAAGGATGCCAAGAAACTGTCTCTTAGCTTTCTTCGGGAAAGAATATCTTATACCCCTTGTGATTGTTGAGACTTTAGGAAATTTTTGTAGTGATTGCTCTGTGGTTTGTCTGTGTTTCTAGTCGACCTTAGGGTGTGAAGAGTCAAATTTACAATCGTGGAGGACCAATCTCTTAGAAGGTCTCAAAGGTTGCAAAACCTTCCTCTGCTTATTACATTGGAACCTCCACCTCCCCCTCAAAGGCGAAGATCATACACGGATGGTTCTTTCGAACTGACAGGAGTTAGTGAAGTTCTGGGTTAACCAGAACTTAGGACAGACCAATTTGATTTAACTATAGTAGAGATAGAAGACTTGCAGGCTGACGAGTTTGCAAGGAACTTTAACTCACCTCTAATTGACCTAAACGATCCTGTGATCGTCCAGGTTCGTCCTTTCAATTCACCTGTGATTGGTGTCCCTCTAGGAAGACTAATGTCTACTGCAGGAGAAAGTTCTTCTACATCCACCTCAGATGCTCTGGCTGAAGGGGTGCCACCTCCACCGATTGGTTCCCCTAGAACAAGTATACCTACTACACCTTTAACTCCAGCTAGCTGGGTGGTTCAACCATCGGTTTCCACAAATTTAGCAAGTACTTTTGGTGGAGTGGTCACTGGGATTCCTAGTGTACTTTCTGTTCCTACTTCCTTCACACACATTGCTTAGAGTGGTCCTATGGGATCCTCGTCATTTTTCTAGGGTTTTCCTTGGAATGGGGGGCACTTTCCCCCATCCACTCCATATGTAGGTCCAACACCTGCATATGTATGGGTGTAGTTCAGAAACCCTAATCCTTATGGTTAAGGTTTTCAAACTCCGGTTTCAGCTCCTTTCACGAGCTCTCCTTTCTCGATTTTTAGTGGAGGGATACCTACTCCTGTGTTCCAAACCCCGATTTCGGCTAGGGCAGCTCAAACCTCATATACTACACCGCACATAAACAATCCACTGGCTTATGGATGGAATCCTTTCCAAAGTGGCCTGACCACTTCACAACCGGTAGCAGGGGGCAACCCCCCCTTCACATCTGGGAACATGGGGGAAAGTCCCTCTAATCCCCAAGTTGGTACTTTTCATGCTCTGGTTAGACCCAAGCTCCCTTTCTTGACAACTTTAAACTTGCCAGACTTGTCGAAGTTAATGAATGACCTGGTAAGACATAACTCCTCCTAGCCACCCGTTTCTACCAAGCTGCCCTCAGACATTCCAAAATTCGAAGGCAAAGTTGGTGATGACCCAGGAGCTCATGTCACCACTTTCCACTTGTGGAACTCTTCCAACTCACTGAACGACGATACAGTTCGGCTGAGATTGTTCCAAAGAACTCTGACCAGTACCGCAACAAAATGGTACATTGAACTACCTTCTGCTGCGTTTGATAGTTTTTGGGACTTGGCTAATGTATTCCTTAGTCACTTCCAACTTCTTGTCCGGTATGATTTCGGGACAGACTTGTTGTATACCTTTCGACAGGACAATGCCACTCATATTTCGGATCACATCCAAGAGTGGAGAAGACGTAAGAGCCTTATCAAAGCCACTATTCCTCCCGAGTTTTTACTAGAATGGTTCCTAAAATCTCTATTGCCATATATATCTAAGGATGTATCTACTTCGGGAGTGACCAATGAGGAAGAGGCTATCCTCAAGGCCTAGTAGCTAGATTTGATATATTCTCAGTCTGGGATTTTATATGAAATCATCCCTGATGCACCGAGGCCAATGCATAATGTAGAGAAACCTAAGCCTAGACACCATGCTGATGGTGTGGTTGGTTCTGTGAAATCTCCCACTATAGAGTCTTTGGCTAAACAACTCCATGAGTTGTCTGTCAAACATTCTACAATAGAGGCAACAAAGGCTGCCCCCTCACCCTATAATGCAAATGTTTTTGCACAATCCTCTCAAAAGGGCAATTAGCAGCCCGGTGGGTAAAAGAAGAAAGGAAAGAAAGGTGAGGGAAACCAAAACAAGCTGAAACCCACAAACAATGCTGATGGGGACAAAACAGAAAAGAAGAAGGTGAAATTCCCTTGTAAGTTGTGCCAGGAGGATCACCTGACCCATCAATGTCTCCTTATTTACCAAGCTTAGAAGCTGCTAAAAGACCAATAATCGGCTGTCCTAAAGGATCCTTTTCCCCAAGGACAGAGTTTTGCTTCAGCTTCAAATGTAGCAGGGGGCACCCCAAATGCTCCTGAACCCAATTATATCAACATGGTTCGATCCTAGACTTTACTCCAGACTAGGAACAAGAACTATGAGACAGAGGCTTCGTAGAATGGTAAGTCTACAGGTGAAACCTTTAACCCTCTCAGGATTGAAAAACCTGCCGAACCTATGCCCAAGATACCGAAAGGTGTCTTCAAGAAAACCTTGCACAATCCCAATGCTAGGGCTGCAGCCAAATACTCTGTAGTTGAATATTTATCCTAGACCCCTTGTGCGATGTCGGCTTTAGAGGTGTTACAGAGTTGTCCCACCCAGCGAGATGCACTCTTAGCAGCCTTAGGCAGCATGGATTCATCGAGCCTCATGGAGAAGTTTAATTTGTTTGATGTCAAAATTCGTCTACCTTATCATGTGGCCTTATCAATAGATGTCATCCATGGCGGAAAAACCATTGGAAGGGCAGTTGTCGATGAGGGTGATTCCACATGTGTCATGTCCTTGTCTTGTTGGAAAGCTCTTGGATCTCCAGAGCTAGTTCCATCGAACACCCTACTTACTGCTTTCGATGGAAGGTCATTTCGTCCACATGGTATCCTACTGGATTTCGAAATAAAGTTGGTAGGGAAGGCAGTGTCTGTTGAGGTAGAGGTGATTGATGCACCTTTAGATTATAACTTGCTCTTGGGGAGAAGTTGGACTTATGCCATGTCTGCTATTGCATCGGCCATACTTCGGGTAGTAGTGTTTCCACACGAAGGGAAGTTGGTTACTGCAGACCAACTTAGTTTTACTCAAAAGGGATACATGGAAACGAACGAGTCCATCGTGCCATTGGTTGATCAGGTTAAACTTGCTTCAGAGAGCTTAGGGGCTGAAATGTATGCATCATTAATGGGCACATTCAATTTTCCAGCTCCAATTAATTATTTAGGTTCTACTAGTGTAGGGAAGTCCATTGCCACGATTGTTGATAGAACAGATCCTTGGGTTCTTCCTTCCCGGCATGAACCTCAAGTGCCCTTATCAACAACGGAAGTAGCTTATCAAGCTATCGTTCATACTGCTGTTGATCCCATTCCGGTATCTCTCACAGTCTTAGAGGAGCCGGAAGAAGGCTGTCTGCCTGCTTGGGAAGAGAACTCTTTGCATTCTAGAGACTGCTTAGATATGGTTTTTCCTTCTGATGAAGCCATTCTGGAAGCTATGTGCAGACAAGATAAGATCTGCAAAGATCTTCACCATCGATCCTATTTTCTTCCAGAGTTAAGCAGGATTGAGAACCAGGAGTTCCATATGAGACTAGCAGGTGATGTTGATACACCTATTAATCCCTTACCAAGGGAAATAATATTTGTTGAAGGGAATATGGCAAAAATTTCCACTACTATTCCTATCAACATCTCTGCAAAACCAAACGTTGTGGAAATGTACACATCGGTGCAAACTACTCTCTGGAGGAGATTGCGATCTATACAGCCTTGTTTAAGGAATTCCACGATGTGTTTTCCTGGTCATATGAGGATATGCAAGGCATAGATCCATCAATAGTCGAGCATGAAATTCGAAAATACCCTGATGCCAGACCCGTTCGACAAAAACTAAGACCTGTCAATCCGCGTAAAGCGGCAACTGTTAAGGATGAAGTTGAAAAACTACTGAAAGCCGGTTTCATTTACCTGATAGCTTTGACAGAATGGGTATCCAACCCCGTTCCTATCGACAAAAAACAAGGGACAATACGCGTTTGTACTGAATTTCACGATCTAAGCAAAGCCTGTCCTAAGGATAACTACCCCACACCATTCATAGATCAAATTATTGATGCTTGTGGGGGGAGTGAAGTCTTTTCATTTATGGATGGTTTCTCTGGGTATAGTCAAATTCAAATTAAACTGGAAGATCAACTTAAAACAACTTTCATTTGTCCTTGGGGTACATTTGCGTACAAGAAAATGCCCTTTGGATTGAAAAATGCAGGGGCTGCCTTTCAGCGGGCAATGAAATTTTCCTTTCATGACATTAAATATATTGTCGAACCTTACCTTGATGATCTACCAACACATTCTCATAAGAGGATAGATCACCCAGATCACTTGCGTTTGATATTCGAACGATGCAGATACTACAAAATTAGCTTGAATCCCCACAAGTGCGTTTTCTGTGTCGAGTCAGGGAGACTGCTCGGATTCATTGTTTCCAACAAAGGTATTCAGGTGGATCCTTTGAAAGTTGAGGCCATAGTAAATATACCTCCTCCTCGTTCTATCAGGAAACTTCAAAGCCTGCAAGGGAAGTCCAACTTCCTTCGACGTTTTATCGTAAATTATGCCAAGATCACTAAAGGTTTCATGCCCCTGTTGAAGCAAGACACCCCATTTGTATGGGATGAAATCACACAACTTGCATTTGAGGCATTAAAGAAAGCTTTGTTGTCGACGCCATTACTGCGCCTGCCAGATTACTCTCGTGATTTTATATTGTATCTGGCCGCATCCGAGTCGACCATAGGGGTAGTACAAGTCCAGGAGGACGATAAGCTCCAAGAGCATGTCATCTATTATCTTAGTCGTGCTTTATCTAGCCCTGAATTTAGGTATTCCCATGTCGAGAAGTTGGCATTAGCAGTTGTGTATGCTGTTCAGAGGTTGCGTCACTACATCTTACTAAGGACCACGACGGTGGTGGCAGAATTTAATCCCTTCCAATATGTTTTGTCCCAACGAATAGTTGGAGGCAAATTCAACAAATAGATAGTCATTCTTCAGGATTTTGACTTAAATTTTCAATCTGCCAAATCCAAAAAATCCTTAGTTTTTGCTGAGCTCATCGCAGAATTTCTGGTTGAGGAAGATGTAGCCATTGAAGAAGACTCATTCCCAGATGAGCATATCTTTTTGATTTCCACCTCTAACCTTTGGTACGAAGATATACTTGTCTATCTCCAGACTTTGAAGTACCCTGCAGCCTTCTCGCGGGAAGAACGGCGCAAACTATGCGTACATGCAAAAAACTACCTCATTATTGGAGATACTTTATATCATAGGGGGGTAGATTCCGTTTAGCATCGATGTCTTACCCACGAAGAAGCAAACACTGTCCTAAATGATGCCCATAGTGGAGCGTGTGGGGGTCATTTCTCTGGGTTAGAAACGACCCAGAAGATCTTACGTGCCAGTTATTTCTGGCCCACGATCTTTAAAGATTGTGTGGAAACTGTGAAGCGCTATCATCCTTGTCAGCTTTACACCAGAAAGATGCGGTCGCATCCTGCTCCGTTATTTCCCGTCATCTCAGTGGGTCCCTTCATGAAGTGGGGGATAGATTATGTGACATGCAACCCAGTCTCTGCTAGGGGGCACAAACATATGATTGTCACTATAGATTATTTCACGAAGTGGGTAGAGGCAATGCCCACCTATAAAGTTGACGGGGAAACTACAACTTTTTTCGTTTTCAACCAAATTATCACACGGTTTGGTATTCCTAAAGAGATTGTCATTGACCATGGCGGTCACTTCCAAAATAGTATGATGACTGAATTGACCACTATGCTAGGGTTTAGACAAGATCATTCGTCTTCTTTCTACCCTCAAGCGAACGGTCAAGTCGAGGCTGTAAATAAAACCTTGAAGACTATTCTCAAGCGCACTATTAATGCAGGCCATTCCAATTGGCACATCATGCTGTATCTTGCACTTTGGGTTTATCGGACCAATGTGAAAACTACTACAGGTTTCTCTCTTTTCCAACTCATTCACAGGATGGAAGCAGTAACCGCAGTTGAATGCGAAATCCCGTCCTTAAAGATTGCTATTCACGTGTTACCTGATACGACTAAGCTTGAAGAACGTTTGTTTCCTGATACGACTGAGCGTAGAGATACGTTGACTGCAAACGAGGCTCATAAAAATAGGGTCAAAAATCAATACGATAAATCGTTCAAACCTCGAATTTTTTCTGAAGGGGAGCTGGTCTTGCTCTGGGACCAAGACAAAGAACCCCTGGGGGAAGGAAAATTTAGGTCTATGTGGTTAGGACCTTATGCCGTGTCAAAAGTTTTGAAGAAAGGTGCATATGAATTAACTGATTTTGAAGGGAATAAGCTGCCCGAGCCTAGAATGGGCTCTACTTGAAAAAGTACTATGCTTAAGCTTAGTGCTTTTTCCTGTATTTTTATTGTATGTAACTTTATGTACAATAGTTCATCGTTTTGTGTTCTTATACCATCTGTTGATTGTTACATATGTCTTCCAAGTGCTTCGTAGGTTTTGCAGATGGTGCTAGTCGCCACACTTGTAACCTGGCTTCAGTTGCATGTGTTATTTACTCACCCTCAGGACAGCTAGTTGCCTCTGGAGGCGCTTGCCTAGGTCCTGCTACCAATAATGTGGCCGAATACAGGGCTGTCATTGAGATTTTATGGGATGCTTTTTCACGTGGCATCACCCAGATGGAAGTCAGGCTTGACTCTCAACTGGTGGTTTCCCAGCTCAATCGAGCTTATCAAGTGCGGAACCCTATTTTACTACGTCAGTTTATGCAAGTTAGGTTATTGGAATTTTTTTTTGAGTTTATTACATTCAATCATATTCCAAGAAATCAAAATTCATTAACTGATGCATATGCTAATTATATCTTGGACTGGCACTTAACACATTTTTCATAAAAATATACAACAGATACATTACAAAACACATGTAAATAAAATCGGGTGTGTGAATATCTGTCCATATAGATAGGTCGAGTTTCTGATCCTTAGATCCAGTCATAACTATATAATATACAAAAAATGGATCGAAGTCCATAAAATGCTCATAGGTCTAAGCTTGACCACCCTAGTCCCCCTGATCATCCTGATCACCTTGCTCTCGGGCTTCTTCAGCTTTCTCAGCTGCAGTAGCCTCAGTGGCGTCGATGTATACAAGTGCTGCTCTAGCTACCTGCCTCATAAGGCGTACCCAGACAGGTGGTATACCAACCACTAGCTCCTGCATAATGACAAGGATATGCTCAATACGCAAAGTAGGTACTCTTTGGGTAAGCCTGGCCAGCTTCCCCTCAAGAACCCTAATCAAGCCATGGTCTTCTCTCGCCACATGACGCACATACATACGTGGATGCCCAGCAGGGCGGATTGCTCCAATATCTACATTTTAACATTTTATAGGATTAAAAACGCTTATACATATGTATATATCTTTATGACTAAAAATCATAAAAATTTAAAAACTTGAAAACAAAAATACCTGACGCTCCCCATGCTCCTCCAGGAGGTAGTACAAGGTCGGTGTCACCTCAAAAATCTATTCCAGCATATGGAAATTGCTCCAGTGCTGGTAGCTGTCGCTCCCACCATAATTAGAAGTCATCGTCGTATACACTCTGAACCGATCCACTGCGTCCCTGGCGGAGGAAGATTCCCCCCCACCTACTCAGTCTAGGCTGACGGGGAGAACGAACTGGTAGTGGTACTGCAGGACTCAAACCAGGCACCCTCTCAAAGAAAAAGGCCACCAATATGCTAGAATAACCGAAGTTTTTTCGTCGGCCTCTTTTAAAGTCAGAGAGTTGTTTCCTCATTATCGGGATTACTCCTGAACACCAGTCATATAGGGCTCCCTGTAGACATTCCACTGCAAGTCTCATTTGGTTTTGAGTTGCAAGGTGAAGTGATGATGACCTTGTAACCCTCACTATAGTGCTTTCCAACACCTGTAATGGCAAGCTGCGGATATGAACAATAGGGATGCAACTACCCCTCTTTTGAGTACCGGGAACACATTATGTATCAATATAGTTCTGCACACTTAGGAGGTCATCGCCTCTACCGGTACCTTCCAAGTTAACCGGAGCTACTTGTCGTGACAAACCAGAGATAAAGTAGATGTCTTCCAAGGTAATCTCTAGAAACTCACCTTGTAGGTCAAACATACCAAGATCATGATCCCAATAGTTTATCATAAAATCTAGTAGGAAGACATTGGATCGCATAGGTGAGGTACAAAAGAATTTGAGCAACCCACTTTGCCGCAAAGCATTTACTATGGGGGCACTTCGAAGAGCATCTTGGTCCATGTCTTCATGCTCCCTCTCCCTCCACTCCAACACCATGTTTCAATCTGGTAATAAGCCAATAATCAAACATTAAATTCATATAATTTTTTTTTGGTTTTGGCCCTACATAGCCTTTTCATATTTCGCGCAGCGTATGCGACTGTCATTCGGACATGTCGCGTATTGTACACAACTTGCCTTCGAAAAACTTGCATACAAAACACGTGTATGCGACTGGTTGTATACCATACCCGCGTACACAGCGTAGCTGCTTTGAGAATGGTTGAAAACATCAAATTTTTGCCAAAAATTTAAATTTGCTTGGATCAAATGAAAGAGCATGGAGAGTAGTTTTACTTGGCACTTACGGTTTTGAGAATTGTCCATCGAGTTGTCCACAACGAGCAATTGAAGGCAGAGGTAAAATTTCTCAATATTGGGTAAAAATGTCAAATGGTGAGTTTTGATTTCTATTTTGAATTATTTATAGAAATATTATTTCAAAAGTGGGTTTTAACGTATAGTTCTTACTTTTTATAAAAATCAAGCTAATACCATGTCTTTTTTCTTCAATGAAAAGGTCTAAGGTCACTTGAAGTTGTTTTTCGCTCATATAGGATAGGATTTTGGTCATTCATATGTATTTTTGCATTTATATTTAATCCGTCTTAACCCTAGAATTACTACTTTGACGACGAACTATTGTATTTTAACCATTAGTACCTTGTCTATGCCATTGTTCTTCCGTGGATAGGGCTTTCCTCACATGAGTACCCTAGATTAGATCACATTTATTGTCTTTCGATACTCATGCCGCATTTGTCATAGGTTCAGGGGAGTCTTCTTAGCTATTTTTCACGCCAAATTGAGCCTCATTTTGGTATCTTTTTACAAGCTATCCTTTTAAAGACTCCCTGCTCTTATGCAGTTTCTTTAGGCCCAGGTCTAACTCCTCAAAATAGACTTGACTACCGAGTAAACTTGTCCATTCAGGCTCGTTAAAATATGTGAATGGGCATCCACATTGATGGTAGGTTATCTCTTTCTCAGACCATGTGGAATAATACGAGAAATGATCACTCTCTTTTCTACGGAATTGAGAAGAGTTTTCTCAGGCATAGGTTTATCACTTTTCCGGACCCGAGGGACTAAATTTACGGAAAAGGAACACTCGGTATGAGCTTAGTTTTCTCTTTTTCGTGCTCTGGACCTAAACATGAAAAAGATTCCGAGTGTACTTTATGTCTTTGTCATGCTCGTTAAACAACAAGAACAAAACATCGAGTTTACTATTGTAAGCCCCATTCCTCGTACTCAAATGGATCTTTTCGAGTGATATTGCTTTCCTTCACACTCGTAAAACTCAAGCTATATGCTAGGAGCGTTGGGTAGGTGGTAATTTAACCTTTTTCGGACCTCCCTGACTAAGTACGAAAAAAAATTCATCTTTTCTTCTACGGAAGTTAAGAGAGTTCTTCTATGGTATGTTTTATGCTTTTCCGGCCTCAGGAGACTAAATTGGACGAAAATGGACCCCCCTAGAGTCTTCTTTGGAGTTTTTAGACTCTCTAAACATGAAAACACCAAGTGAGCATGTACTAGTTCGGGCTCATAAAATCCACGAATCAGTAACATTATCAAGCATTATTCCCTCTTCTATTCAAGCTTGTAAAAAATGAAGAGAGACTTGAGTTGACTTTCCTGGACTCGTTAAAATTTAATAGAAAAGATAAGGAACAAGTTTTCTTTTGATTCTCAGTCGGTGGCAACATGTCATCCTTGAACATAGCACTCTATGTACTTTTCGATACTCATGTTTCAGTGTTCACTTTCAGTTCAACTATCTCTTCGAGTTTCTTACTCCTCCACTTGTCCGTTATACCTCGGGAATCTGATCATGTCTCCTACATGACAAATAATTCTAGTTGTATTATCTGCAAAGTTAAAAGCTGCCTTGGGTCATCTCTATGTCGTGCTCACTGTTCAAAGATTTATCCTTGCATCTAATCTGTATATTGATCCCATCATTGTCCT
>LPNX010359513.1:823165-1047803 GCA_001517045.1 Pseudotsuga menziesii | reverse complement strand
CCCTATATGCTCTTGATGTTTATGACCAAAATATTTAAAACAAAAACCCTAAACCCTAGTTTGAATTGAATTTATTTTTGAGATTGTGTTAGCATGTTTCCTTAGCCTAAGAAACAGTTTCTGACACAAACAGAACAAACTGTGAGAGTTGAATTCTACTACGATTCTTCTCATCCGTTTGATCTCTCAATGGTTGGGGAAGATCAATATTTTAGACGGTCTGGATTAGAAGGTTAGCAGGAGAAATTCTTGCTAGTGTAGATCTTAAAAAAAAAGAATCAGGAATCATCATACGAATGCAGAATCAGAGATGGGTAACTCAGGTAGAAGAGTTGGGTCGCGTTCTCTCCTCTAGGGTGGGAGGGGACGTGATAAGAAAATTATGTTTACAGGTTAAATAAAGTTCGGTATGGGCTAAAACAAGCTCCATGAGCTTGGTATTCCCGACTTGATAAATATCTAAGGCAACAAGGATACATAAAAGGAAATACCGACAGTAATCTCTACATTAAAGAATAACATGATAGCTTGATTATTTTTGAAATATATGTAGATGATATTATTTTTGGGAGTGATAATGATCAGCTTAGCAAATAGTTTTCTACAATTTATGTAGAATGAGTTTGAAATGTCTATGCTTGGTGAATTAAAGTTTTTCTTAGGCCTCCAAATTTCGCAATTTGATAAAGGCATTTTTATCTCTCAAACCAAATACATAAATGAAAAGCTAAAGAAATTTCAAATGCAAGATTGTAAACCAGTAGGAACTCCTATGGTTACTGGATGCAAGTTAAGTAACACAGATGACTCTGAGAATGTTGAGCAAAAAATATACAAATCTATGATTGGTAGTATTTTATATGTAACAACTACAAGGATGAATGTTATGAATGCAGTATGTTAGGTTTCTTGATTTCAATCATCTCCCAAAGATTCTCATTTGCTTACAGTTAAGAGGATTCTTAGATATCTAAAAGGAACAACATATTATGGCTTATGGTATTCCAAAGGTAACAATCTTGGTTTATATGTTTTTATTGATGCATATTGGGAAGGTTGTGTATATGATCAGAAAAGTACAAGTGGGGTAGCATTTTATCTGGGAGGATGCTTGGTAAGTTGGTATAGGAAGAAACAATCAGCAATATCTCTTTCAACTGCTGAAGCAGAATACATTGCTGCTGCAAATTGTTGTACACAAGTAATATGGATGAAACAAATGTTATCAGATATACATGTTACCTATGATGATTCTATTCCTATTTACTGTGACAATACAAGTGCCGACAATATTTCCAAGAACCCAGTTATGCACTCAAAAACAAAACATATTCCAATCAAGTTTCATGTTCTCAGAGAGAGGGTTTTAAACAATCTTATCAAGCTGGAATATGTTGGCACACATATTCAAATTACTCATATATTCACTAAGCCTTTACCTTAGCTGCAATTTGAAAATCTCAGGGAAAAATTAGGTGTTTATTCTACGTAATCCTTTCTTTTTCATTTTGTTATCAAAGTGATGAACAACCGGTTAAGAGAATGTGTTTCTTCTTAGGAGGTCACTTGTTCAAATCAAGAGGGGAGTAGTGCATGTAAACCTCTGTAGACTTTAGCATTTAAATGACTGTGCAGAGGAGGTTCCCATGTCCCACAAACAAGGGGGTCTCATACACCAAATTGGTGTCTCGATTGGCAGTGACCTTAAAAATAGATTATTATTATTATTATTATTATTATTATTAAGTATATTTCGGACTTGCAAATTTTTGGTGGCAGACTTCTATTTAGGGGTTTAATTTTGGTTTAAAATTGACATAGATTGGTTACAACTTTCACAGGTATATTCAGACACAGGTATTTGTGTGAGGGGGAGAATGATCAGATCATGCAATCTGATCCTTTTCCATCGATGTCAAAGGGGGAGACCACGTATATGTTTTCCATCAATGACAAAGGGGGAGTTTGTTGGTCAATTGAATGAGTTTGTTTGTGATTGATGTAAAGAATTCCTAATCTATCAAACTTATGATTAACAAATATATATCTATTAATAATTCTTCTAAATATTATTCTTTGAAAGAACCAAAGACAAAAACGAATGTAACAAAAATTCTTATGCATAGACATAAAGTTCATAATGTTGATGGATAAAAAATGAATGGAACAACCGTCCTTGTATACATACATATAGTTAATTGCATACAGAGACAAATTGGTTAATACATAAATACATACATAGAAAAATTGGTTAATATAGTTAATACATACATACAAAGTTATTTTGACAGAGACAAATTGGTTTTGACAGAGTTGGATTTGACATGATGGTTTTGACAAAGAGGTTTTTGATAGAATTGCATTTGACAGAATTGGTTTGAAAGAATGTGTTCTTGTTAAAGTTTCTTTTTGATACAGGTTGGGTTTGAAAATGTAACATTTTTAGCTTGAAAGTATATGAAACAGGTTGGTGCTTGTGCTACAGGGAGGAAGGGTGGAGCTAGGGAAGACTATAAGTATTCAATACAAGTTGATGCTTTTACAAAGAGAAAGTAGAAGATTCCTTTCAGTATATGATGAAGAAACAGAGGTTACTACCTCACTTGAGTTATTTACTCAAATAAAATTGATGTATAAAGAAGTTGATGCTTGCCCTACATCTAAAGAAAGAGGTTTTTTCCCTTTATGGGTTTCCTCATGAAAAATTATGTGTCTCAGTGTTTAGGGATTGATTAATTAATTTTGTATTAATTTTAAAAGTGTTAAGAAGTAAGTTCTGGTAGCTAATTGATTCACCCCCCACTCAGTTAGCTTGTCTTGTCCAACAATCCAGTCCAACAAGCTCAAAATTTAAGTTAGAACAATAATCCATCATTAGCACCTTATTTTAGACCTTAGCCAAATTCTTTTGCTTCTATGCATTGATTGGTATGGTTTAGACTTAGGGAAATTAGTCTAGTAAGTAAACTGGTTATTTTGGACCATTCACACACACACCAACACTCTAAATTGGTTAAACTGGAACATGTGCACCCTCATTAATGACTCTTGGTGTCTTGGAGTGCTTGCTTCCTTGTGTTGAGGAATATGTCACATGCCCCAATTTGAAAAAACAATTTAATGTTATTTGAGGAACATTGTGTTATATTTTATGCTAAGTTTGTAATTGATGACCTAGTGGGGTCAAGAATAATTAATGTAATTCAGAATATTTTATTTATAAATAAATAAATGATGAGACAACAACTTAGGGAAGCTGTTAAAAGAGTGTTAACTGGTCACTTGGTGGAGGAGACTGGGTGGAGAGTACATTGACAAGTGGCAACATCCTCAAACTACTTCCAATTTTTGTAGGTGGCAACTTCCCTATATTTGTGGTCATGATTCCCCAAGAAAGTGGAATTGGAGCAGGTGGCTCATTAAATGAAAATTGACCCAAAATACCTAGGCACCTCTATAAAATTTCCCATTGAAGATAGCTGAGGCGGCTCATTTTCTGAGAGATGATCATTCAAGGTGAATGAATTTACTCATGAGAAATTCGATGGAGGGGATTATTGAAGTGAGTTTGAGGGGTTAACTGCTGAGACTGAACTTATTGCAGCTATTAGGCTGAAGTTCTTACTACTGTGAGAATATTTGAATTACTGAGGTAATTGGACTAGTCAGGTGACAGAAGGTCTTAAGGACATATCCTCCACCCAGTACTCTACTAGGAGGACTAGGAACAGGCTTGGGGGTCCTGAGGAAGTGTTGTGTGATCTTTCTCCAGGAGTTGATTGGGAGGAACAAACTCCTTAAGCTGTTGTCGCCTTATCATTGACAGGTTCTATTTGTCTTCATGTTAATATATTTATTTACTATCTTCAGTAAAATGTTTACCGGCTTTTCAATACAGGCATGTTAGTATTTAATTAGGGTTTATGAAGAAAGGAGTAACTGTGTATTGTTGGACTTAGTAATTTGCAGATTATGTTAGAAAAAGTAGTAAATATGCAAAATGACAAATAAATAGAATTAGAATTCCATACTGTATTTTTCCATGCATGGCTCAGGCAGTACTCTAGTGCAACTAGGTGTTTAGGTAGATATGTTGATTTTTTTTACTCTGAATGAAAAATGTAGCTAAATTCTGCTCTAGTTTGCTTATGATTTATTATGTAAAGAAGTAGTAAATATTGTATGTATTAAATGTATTTACTTCAGATAAGAACTGAGCATAGGTATGTAAAAACATTTAGTAATCATATTACTTATAGAACTATTGTTTTTAATACTCATAGTCTTTACAAAACACAAAACTTACAGTTTAAATAGGCATAGGTATAGTAAACAGACTATCATCTAGGGTTTAGGTTAAGATAATCTTCAAAACAATCTTATAACATTTGATTCCAGACAATATGTGTCTCTGATTTAAGACAGAAGGTTCTATTGTAACCTAAATAGAACCACCTAGGTTATTGAAAGATAAACATATCTTATTCTCAAGTTTGCAGTAATTACCGTAATCCTTCTTTTATGAGAATTAAAAACAGCTGTAAAAATCATTAAAGGAAAATTAAATAAACAAAGCTAAGAAATTACCATGTAAAAATTATGCTATTATCAAACTATAGGGTATATTTAAATATCACCCTTATGAGCCAGACAAAGTAATAATAGTACTCTTAACACAGTAAAATTTACATAAATGCTTGCACTGTAAAATAATTAAATTGCATGATAAATAAGTAAAATAATACAACAAATACAGAGCAATAATAGTACTCTTAAACATAGTAAAATTTACAGAGATGCTTCGTACTGTATATCCTTTTATTTACATGGTAAAAATTAAATTAATACTTACTATAACAAATTATTAAAAACAAAATCAATTAAGAAACAATGGCTTAATGCCTTTAGAATTACAGGTTAAGACTCAGGCCTATCCATTTATTAACCAAAAACAAAATAACATTATCGAACAGTAACCATACTTTACGGACAGGTGAAAAACCCTGTTTTACATTTACTAATCCTGACTGATTCATAGTCTTTTCTTACCTACTAGAATCTACTAAAAAAAAACTAAAAAAAAAAAAAACTAGAGAGAGTTCGATAGCCTCAAAGAGTTTAGAGCTGAGCTCTATCGATTTAAGTAAAAGAAGTTACAATGTTTAGGCCGTAAGATAGAAACACAAAAACCAGTTTCCATCACGGCTACTAGAGCCCTCATCATCCCTGCACAAAGTACCTCTAAGGGTTTCGAAACTTATACAGAAAAAAAAAGCAAGCATTGAAACTTTAAGCTAACATGTAACAAAGGCCGTGCCTTTTCAACTGCAAGAACCAAATTCCAACAACCACAACATTGTGTAGGATGAAACCCTCGTATGCAACCAGGGTTTACCATTTTTTGTATGCTCGAGTGAAACTGAAGGGTAAGCTCGTTTTCACCTACAGAGCTGGAACCGGGAGAAGGACCTGCAAGTACCAATCCTTATCATTACAAATCCATTTTTAAAATTTGTAAATCCCTTATAAGAAAATTATTCTAAAATCGATTTGAGGGTAAGTCTTTACCTGCTATGGTTTCGAGTTGAAGATGAGGAGAAATGGCCACCCTAGGTCGTAAGTCTTTATAAATCATAATTTATGATTTGAAGTAACCTTAGGCTATTCCAAATTTAATTAAATTCTTTTGAATTCATTTGCTAAGACATTGTATAAGATAATGCAAAGACTACTAATAAACTTGCATGAAGTTTTAGTCATAGCTAAAGGTGCATTCAGTTTGAAATGAAAGGTGCATATAAAAGAAATTAAGAGAACATCCTTATTTAATGAAAGACCTAGGATAAGGTAAAAATGATATACATCTATGGATGTTAAGTCATAGGAGTTTTAGAGTAAATCGTATTAAGAAAAAGTAGGCTAGGATGGTGGTTTAGGAACTACTAAGTAGTTCTTGTTTATGATTCATTTTATTGATGCTCAAAACTTGAATCCAATATATGCTCCAACTAAGCAAAGGACGGAGTACCATAAAAGCATCTTAGCTAAAATTCTAGATCAAGTTTGCTTTCTACAAAAGTATTTGGTGTTTTTGAACTCAAACTAAACAGTAATTTGATTGTTTTCCTCGGCATAGTAACTAGGAAGCATTTTATAACCATGCTGATGCAGTTTATTATACTTTTATTTTGGAGCCATAATGACAGAAAAGAATTAACTTTACCTCCTTGAAGACTAGTAGCATATTAAACTATTTCTAAAAACTAGCATCTTAATCATGCTAGGGAAGTAGCTTCTCGACATGAATTTAAATAACACCCTACTGGATCTTACGCTTACCTACTAAACCTGTAAGGAACCAACAGTCCAATTGCGTTAGCTGAACGCTAAGTAAGCCCCAATCTCATACAAGAATTCTTACCTACTTGACAAAAATTAATCATCAGTATATCTAGCAGCAGTGAAATGAAAGTCCTTTTCTAACTCTGATATAATTAAATATGTTAAGTCATTAATAGTACTAACACAGGTTTTTAAGATTACACCCATTAGTTTACAGGTTCTTTTAAAGAAGAAATCCCATGTTCTTTTATAAACTATTTCATTTTCCGCTAACCATTAGCAGTTACTTAGCTGCAACTTTAGACATTTTATGTCACTTGAAAATTTTTAATTTTTACGAATTTTTGGGTTATTACAAATACGGGTTTGACTAGGCGCGCTAGTGATGTTTTTAGACCATTTTGTCCCTCCTAGTGCATTTATTGTTCACCTTGAGCCACTCCCACACCTCTGTTTGCTCACCCACTCCTGTCATAGACTCATTTATGTTCCAGAATGCCACACCAATGTTCACACCAGGTTTCATTACTGTTTGGGGTGATTTGAGAGCTAATTGGTCCACCTAGGGGGGATGGAGATCAAATCTAGTTATGACACATGTGCACTCTCAAATGGATTCCTAAGCCTCACATTTTTCCCAAATGTAATATATGATTTTTCTAAACATATTCATATGATAGACAGTTCTAATAATAACCACTGTTGTGTTCACATGTGTGTGTATTTTTTACTCTTTTAGACTTTTTTGTGCGTTTTTTGCAAACTAGAGCGAATTAGTGAGAGTTTATTGGATTCTAGATCCAGTTGTGAATCAATTCTCACATGGTATCTAATCTTATTGAAGCTTCAAATCAAATTCAGTGATTTTGATTTTCCATTAGAGTGCTTCTCTAGAGAAATTTGTGAGTTTTCATTGTAGGTGCATTCAACAATTTTCACCACTAGCACAAGCAGAGATGGAGCAAACATGGGGGATTCACCTTGTTGAGCAATATATTATCATGTTCATTCATAAAGGGGGGGTTTTAATTGTGAAAAATAAGGTCAATATATTGTAGGTATTAGGGGGTGAGGAATAGGGTATGGGGGGTTTATAGGTATTGGGGGGGGGTATAAAAAGGGTTTTCTAGTAAAAATAAGGAATATATTATAAAAATAGGGTTTTTAAAATTGGAATATGTATTGGGAGGGGGGGTAAACAAAAGGATATTTGTAATTAATTATCAATATCTAGTGAAATTAGGGGTATTCTCTAATATCTTAGGAACGAAGGTGCTATGACATGGTTTCACTAAGTGAAGACCCCGTGGGAGAAAACTCATGTATTTCTAACAACATTCAATTAATTCGAATGGGATGCCCAGATGGTAATCCAGCTGAGGTCCAAGGATCTCTACAGAGTCACCATGGGGACAAAGGTCGAACCAAATTCTGCAGTAGAGAAATCAAAGTATTTTAATAGACTTGATGAAGCATTTGGAATTCTTTGTCTCAACATTTCGAGAGAACTCACATTTCATGTTGACAGTCTATCCACCCCAAATGAAGTTTGGCTTAGGCTTGAAGATTTCTTTGGGAAGACTGATGAGTTGAGGGGTCACCATCTTGAAAATGAGCTCATCACCTTGAGCCCTGCACATTATGAGACCATCCAAGTGTTCTTCACCAAATTCAAGTATTTGGTGCTTCAACTTAAGTAGTGTGGAATAGAGAAGAAAGAAGAGCAACTCATATTATCTATTCTTTCGAAGCTAGGGCCTAATTATTTTGTGTTTGTCAGCACATTTCACTCAAGAAATATCACAGCTCAAAACTGGAAAATGCCATCACTAGCAAGCTTCATGGAGTCTTTGACCCTAGAGAAAGATAAGCTAGTGCAGATGGGTACCATCAAGACAAGAAAGGACCAATATCTTAGTGCAGGGGTTTCGAATGCATCCAAAGGCAAGAGGAAAGCTAGGGATTCGAAACAACCATATAAGAAAAAACAATACATACCCGAAATTCCTGATGGGGGTTCAAATCCTTGAAAGGACAAGGACAAGAAGGGAAAGGAGAAGACCAAATGCACTTACTGTCACAAAGGGTGGCATCCAAAGAGTGCATGCATGAACAAATCCATAGATATGATGGCACAATTGTTGGAGAAGAACAACATCCCAGTTCCAGAGGGCGCAAGGAAGAAGGATGTGAGTTCAGGATCTGACAACAAAGAGAGGTGCCATGCATTGGTTGTTGGTTCTTCAGACTCTTCCACCTTCATCATTGATTTGAGAGAATCAAGGAACATGGCCTATATCATAGATTTCTTCACATCCATGTATTCATACAGTGGCCCAATTGTTCAAATGGGTGATGATTCAGAGATCCAAGACAAGGGAGTTGGCAGGATCGACCTTGAAGATGGATATTTCAACAATGGCCTATATGTACCAGATTTGGCAGCGAACCTGTTGTCAATATACCAAATGAAACAAACTGGATAATCCAAGAGAGTAAAATTTACTCTAGATGATGTTGAGATATCTCAAATATACTCCAATGAAGTGGTGGCATTGGGGTATGCAGATCACCAAGCTGCTAGGATGTACAAATTCTCCAAATTTCTTCCTAACTACAACGGGAAAGCACTTATGTCTCATGCCAATGAAACCAACAAGTTGTGGCATGCAATATTTGGCCATATGAACCACAAATACCTCCATGCATTGCAAAATAATGGCATGGTGGAAGGTCTTTCTCCTATCAAGACCTCCAATGGTGCATGCATTGGTTGTGTGGTGGGAAAGAATCCGGAGCATAACTATGAGAAGGGTAAGGAAATGAGAGATACATAAACACTTGGGTTGGTACATTTAGATCTCATTGGTCCTCTTCCCACTCCCTCCTATGGAGGATCAAGGTATGTTATCACTTTCATATATGATTTCTTAAGGTTCAGCCGTGTCTATTTGCTCAAGCTCAAATCTGAAGTCTTTGAGACTCTAAAGATTTGGAAGGCCCTGGTTGAGAATTAAAGTGGGAACAAGATCAAAATACTTCATACTGATAATGCTAAAGAGTATGTAGACAATAATTTGCAGTACCTATGTGAGGAATGTGGCATCCAAATTCAGCATTCGGTCCCCTACACACCACAACAAAATGGTGTGGCAAAGAGGAAAATAGGGCACTCAAGGAGATGGCTACATGTATGATAGAGGCTAAGGATTTGAGTCCTAAGCTATGGGATGAAGCCATTAACTATGATGCATACATTCAAAACAGGTCTCTACACAAATTAGTGAATGGAAAAACACCTTATGAGGCTTGATTTGGTCATAAGCCAAATATTTCACATTTAAGGATTTTTGGCTCAAGGGCATGGGCTCGAATTCCTTCAGAAAAGAGAAAGGCATTGCAGTCACAAAGAAAGGAGTGCATCATGGTGGGATATGGTGAATATACAAAGGGATATAATCTCTTTGATCCATCCACACACAATACTTTCATAGAAAGAAGTGTGCAATTTGAAGAAGAAATTATTCCAGATTTTGAACTAGCACCGGGGGAATGCTCTTCTCCTCAACACCAATATGATGTAAGTGATGATTCCATTTCTGATATTTCTGATTCTGAGATGGATGAATATTATTTTTTTGAACATGACTCACCCTCAAGGCCCAAGTGGGTAGAGAAAACCATAGAAGCTTCTGGGGATTTAGCAAGCAATCCTCTAGATCCTAGGAAGACTAGATCACACTTCCATGGTGCTTATTTTGCAAATGAATTGAGTATTTTTGAGAATTGATATATGATGGATGAATTTGATACAAAATCATATCAGGAAGCATATTATGACCCAATATAGCAATCAACCATGCAATAAGAGTTCAACTCTTTATAAGAAAATGAGACTTGGGAATTGGTTCCTTTGCCTCCCAAGAGGAAGCTTGTGCATTGCAAGTCGGTCTATAGGACCAAATTTACTGCTAATGGGTGTGATATAAAATATAAGGACATATTATTTACCAAAGGATTCTCTCAAGTCCAAGGAGTGGACTATACACATACATTTGCATTGGTTGCAAAGATGGACTCTATCAGGCTAGTTTTATCCATTGCTACTAGTAAGCAATGGGAGGTTCACCGCATGGATGTCAAAAGTGAATTTATTCATGGTGAGCTACAGGGAGAGATATATATGTAGCGACATGAAGGTTTATCAGAGGATCCTTCCCTTGTATGCAGGTTAAATAAGTCACTCTATGGCCTCAAGCAATCCCCAAGTGCTTGGTATGCCAAGATGGCCAATTTTATGCTATCACTTGGATTTGTGAGATGCAAGTCTGATCCTAATGTTTATTTGCAGAATATTGTTGATGTATTTCATGTCATTATACTATATTTTGATGATAGGTAGCTGCACCAAAAGTATGCATAGTGAATTTTCAATGACCGATCTTGGATTGTTGAAGCAATTTCTTGGTTTGGAAATTGAGAAATATGAAAGAGGTATCATGATCAGCCAACAAAGGTATTCTTCAGACCTGTTATTGAAGTTTAATATGGATGAATTTAAGGAATCCAAGTTCCCATTCCTTTATGGTATCAAACTAAGTGACATTGGCGACTCTTCAATGGTGGATTGCTCATTGTATAGACAACTAGTCGGGAGTTTGTTGCATCTTACTCATCCTATACCTGATTTAGCATATGCTGTAGGTGCTGTAGCTATATATATGCATCCACCTAATGATATAAATTGGAAGGAATCCAAGTTTATCCTTCAATATGTACAAGGAACCAGGAACTTCGAGGTACACTATGCTGCTAGTTCTCCACTAGAACTAGTAGGATTTTCTGATTCTGATTGGGATGGCGATCCCAATGATAGAAATCCCACTTCAAGTCTTATATTCATGATTTCCAATGGTCCCATATGCTGATAAATTAAGAATCACCAAACTATTTCCATTTCTTTAGCTGAGGCCGAGTACAGAGGAGCAATGAATGCAGCTGCACAATTTGTGTGGTTGCAAGGCATTCTTCAGGAACTTGATGTTGCACTTGATTCACCCACTGTCATTTGGCATGAAAATCAAAGTGCAATAAATATTTCCATAGATATAGTATAGATACAAAGGAAAAATCACATAGAGATTCATATGCACTACATTCGAGGCTTAGTGCATGATCGGGTGATTGCCTTGCAGTATTTCCCTTCTGCTAAGCAAACGGTGGTATTTTCACCAAGTGTTTCACAAAGAAGACCTTCACTTACTTGAGATCACTACTTGGAGTGAGTGATGCATGGTGATGGATGCAATTCACCTTCATATTTTTGGCCCCATGTCCTTTTTTGAGGAGGCGTTTTGTTCCCATGTGATTTTCCTCTTTTCCTAGTTTTCATGGACAATTAAAATTTTTCTGTTGTATGAGGTGACTTGAGCCTTTGTTTCCAAGGCCTCCATGATATTTTTGGTTAAGTTGTAATAAGTAAATATTAAGGGGTGGGAGGGGGGGGGTGTATTATAACAGTAATCCTTCCTTAGTACCTTAGTTTATACCTTAGTCAAATTCTTTTGCTTCTATGCATTGATTGCTATGGTTTAGACTTAGGGAAATTGGTCTAGGAATTATATGGTTATTTTGGCCCATTCACACTCACACCAGTGCTCTAACTTGGTAAAAATGGAACAATATAACCCTCATTAATGAACATTGGTGTCTTGGAGTGCTTCCTTCCTTGTTTTGAGGAATATGGGTTTGACTAGGGGCGTTAGTGATATTTTTAGAACATCTTGGCCCTCCTAGTGCATTTATTGTTCACCTTGAGCCACTCCCACAGCTATGATTTCTCACACATGCCTGTCATAGAATCATTTATGCTCCAGCATGCCACACCAATTATCACACCAAGTTTCATGACCATTTGGGGTGATTCGAGAGCTAATTGGTCCACCTAGGGGGGATGGAGGTCAAATCTAGTTATGACACATGTGCAATCCCAAATGGTTTCCTAAGCCTCATGATTTTTCCAAAATGTAATATATGTTTGTTCTAAACATATTCAGATGTTAGGAAATTCTAATAATAACCACTATTGTGTTCACATGTGTGTGTAATTTTTACTGTTTCAGGTTTTTTTGTGCTTGTTTTGCAAACTAGAGTGAATTAGTGAGAGTTTCTTGGATTCTAGATCCAACTGTGAATCAATTCTCATAATTTAATATGATCCTTTATTTTTTAATTATGGGATCAAGTCTAAGGATGTTCAATCCTAACATCAACATCTTTGGACGATCCTTCCTTTTGGAATTATAGGATCCCTTCCAACAAGATCAACATTTAAGACGATCCTTCCTTTCATAGTTATAGGATCAAGTATAAGGATGATCAATCCTAAAATAAACATCTTTGGATGAACCTTACTTTCGGAATCATAGGATCTAGTCCAACAAGATCAACATTTAAGACGATCCTTCCTTTTGGAATTACAGGTTCAAGTCTAAGGATGATCAATACTAACATCAACATCTTTGGATGATCCTTCCTTTCAGAATTACAAGATCCAGTCCAACAAGATCAAATTTTAAGATGATCCTTCCTTTCGGAATTATAGGATCATTTCTAAGGATGATCAATCCTAAAATCAACATCTTTGTACGCTCCTTCCTTTTGGAACTACGGGATCCAACCCAACAAGATAAACATTTAAGACGATCCTTCCTTTTGGAATTATAGGATCAAGTTTAAGGATGATCAATTATAACATCAACATCTTTGGACGATCCTTCCTTTTAGAATTACAGGATCTAGTCCAACAAGATCAACATTTAAGATGATCCTTGCTTTCAAAATTATGGGATAAAGTCTAAGGATGATCAATTTTAACATCAACATCTTTGGATGATATTTCCTTTCAAAATTACGGGATCTAGTCCAACAAGATCAATATTTAAGATGATCCTTCCTTTTTGAATTACGAGATCAAGTCTAAGGATGATCAATCCCAACTGAGCTACCTACTGTGACCGATACTTCATATCATCAATACTACTCCCCCTTTCGAGGGAAGCCTTTACATACAACACCAAGATTATATTGGAAGTGTTCAAACTTCACACACGACAGAGGTTTGGTCAATACATCTGCAAGTTGTGCACCCATGCTTACATATGGAGCTTTATAGCTCCCTTCTGCACCATGTCATGAATGTAGAACTACCGAATTTCTATGTGCTTTGTCTTATCATGGAACACAGGGTTCTCTGTGATCTTCATGCAAATTTGGTTATCATATAGAATCATGGTAGTATCCATCTCTAGATTGAATAGATACAATAACAACTTCCAAAGCCATATGGCTTCACAACTTGTGGAACAAGCTGCAATGTATTCTGCTTTTGCAGTGCTGAGAGAAACACCGGACTATTTCCTACTTAGCCATGAGATCATGGTTGACCCCAGAATGAAACATTCTCCTAAAGTGATCTTTCTATTTGAGACACTTCCTTCCCAATCTGAATCAGTATAACCATACAGTTTGAAGTCATGATCTCTAGTATAACTGAGACCATAGTCTATTGTACCATTTAGGTACCTCATCACATGCTTTGCATCTACCAAGTGAACATGTTTGGGTTCAACCAGATATTGACTCAAAGTGTTCATAGTAAAGCATATATCTGGCCGGGTATTCGTTAGATACATCAATGAACCAATGATATGCCTATATAGTGTCGCATCCACTAACTAACGAAGCATCAACCAAAAACTTCAAGTGTGTATCCATGGGTGTGGCCATGGCTTTAGATTCCAACATGTCAAACCTTTTCAGGATTTCCACTGCATCCTTCCATTGGTTAAGGAAGATTTCTTCTGGTCTCTGCCCTACTTCAATACCTAGAAAATAATGCATCAAGCCAAGGTCTTTCGTCTTGAATTCTGCAGTGAGCTTCTTCTTACACTCTGAGATTCGCTTCTCATTACTTGTCAAGAATAAGTCATCCACATACAACAATAATATGGCAGGTTCATCATCCATAAACTTGAAGTAAAGGTTATGATCAACCTTACTTTTGGTAAATCCCAAGCTCGTCATAGAGCTATCGATTCTTGCATACCAAGATCTTGGAGCTTGTTTCAGTCTGTATAGAGCCTTCTTCAATTTACAGACATGTGTTCTTCTGTATTTGACATCAAAACCTTGTGGATGTTCTATGTATGCTTCTTCTTCAATAACATCATTTAGGAAGGTTGTTTTCACATCCATCTAGTGTAACTTCCATTATGTCTTAGATGCTAGTGCCATGACAGTTTTGATGGAAATGTACCTTGCTACAGGAGAAAATGTATATTAATAATCGATTCCTTCCTTTTGAGAGAATCCACAAGCCACAAATTTGGATTTATACTTCTCAATACTTCCATCAACTGTATGTTTTATATTGTAGTCCTATTTGAAATATACCACACTTTTTCCTTCTGGCTTGGGAACTATTTCCCATACATCATTCTTCATTATGGATTGGTATTCTTCTGTCATAGCTTCTACCAATTATTTATTTTGAACAAATGCATAAAAACAAGTAGGTTATTTGTCTACAAGATCACACATCAAATCCACATAACTAGGAAATGGCTTTGTGTTCTTGCTCTTCCTTGTGGAGCCTTCTGGAGAACCATACCTTTCCTTTTCTTGAATAACATCGTAGACCCAACATGGCTTTCTCTTTTAAGAGATATTCATGTGGCAAGATTCTCAGGGCTCCAAAATATCATGCTCTTCTGGAATCTGATCATCCTTAGAAGGTGTAACTTCCTTCATCGATTCTACAGCTTTGGGAGCTACAACTTCTACATATGTTTCTTCAGGTTGACACTTTGTCGACTTCTTGAGAGTGTGGAGAGCCTCCTACAATAAACAATCAAAATGCATGATATAACAGAAATATTGGAGCATAAAATAGATTTTATTGATCGCGAGCCACTTTGAGGGGGCAACCTCCTTTGAGCAAGCTCAATACAAAATAACTCTTCAATGCTTTCATTAGCCTCAACACATACTTACATACTAAGTATAATCTAAACAACTATTACTCCACATGAATGTGGGATAATGCAGCCTATTAACTAGACGACTTAACAACTATTACTTACTCCCCATGAATGTGGGATAATAATTCATACTAATGGGACGGCTTACAAAGCATATGCGTCCGACAAAATAAAGAGGGGGGTTGACACGAGTTCTTAACATCCCCTCCCTCTTAGAAAAATCTTTGTCCTCAAAGATTTAGATGTGGAAATTGCTGCTGAATCTGAAGGAGCGGTTCCTATGTAGCATGCTCTGGTTGCATGCCATGCCACTGAATTAAGACCTCTGTGATGGCCCGAGAGTGAAGTTGATGAGTGTGCTTATTGAGGATGGCTTCTGGTTCCAAAATGATGGAGCCTTCCGTATTTAGCTCTGGTAAAACAGTTTGTGCTCTGATGTTGGTGCCAATCACTTTCTTGAGACAAGAGACATGCAAGACTGGGTGAATGCAAGAAGGAGGAAGTTCCAATTTATAAGAAACATACCCAATATTCTAAAGAACTTTATATGGCCCATAGAACTTTGGATCCAGCTTCTGATGCCCTTTGAGTTTCAAGGAGGATTGCTTGTAAGGATACAAATGAAGAAAAACCATATCACCGACTTGAAAGGTGCACTCAGAATGGTGTTGAATGGCTTGCTGCTTCATGCAATTTCTTGCCATGTGAAGATTCTCTTACAGAATGTGAAGAATTTGATCACGGTTGCGTAGAACCATGTCAACTGCCTAAACTGGTGAACTATGGGGGGTGTATGGAAGGAGCACTTGGGGTGGCTTCCCATAAAAAACTTCATATGGAGTCATTTTAGATGCAGTATGGTAGGAAGTATTTTACCACCATTCAGCGAGAGGGAGCTACTTTTCCCATTGATGTTGTTGTTCAGAGGTGAAGCAACGAAGATAAGTTTCCAAGCATTTGTTGGTGACTTTAGTTTGTGGGTGATATCCTAAAATAATTTTCAGTTTGGTTCCAGTGAGGCGAAAGAGTTTAGTCCAAAAATGACTTGTGAAAGTTTCATCACAGTCTGAGACAATGGAAGAAGGGATGCCATGAAGATAGCATATCTGGTCCATGAAAATTTGTGCAACTGAGGAGGCAGTATATGGATGGCTGAGAGCACAAAAATGACTATATTTGGAGAGTCAATCAACCAAAACCAAGATTATGGTATTCCCTCCAGATTTAGGGAGCCCATCGATGAAATCCATCGAAATATCTATCCAAATCCTTGTAGGGATGGGCAAGGGTTCTAGCATGCCAGGGAGGATTGTAGTTTCACCCTTGTGGCACTGGAAGGTATCAAATTCACCAACCATATGTTGGATTTCCCATTTCATTCTATTCCAAAAGAAGTTACATCGTGCCCGCTCATACGTTTTGAGGAACCAAGAGTGCCCTGCCACTGGAGAAGCATGGAGTTCATAGAAGATAGCTTGGTGAAGATTTGTGCTCTGGGGAAGCAACAAGTAACCCTTATATCTTAGAGAAGAACCATACAAAGAGTAATACGGTACAAGAGAAGGATTACTGGCCAGCTGTTGGATGATTTTGAGATAAGGAAGAGTCATTGACATAGCCTTGCTAAACAGATTGTAACCAATTTGGAATAGGCATAGAAATAGCTAAAAGAGAAGCATGGCCATCAAATGTGCGGGAAAGAGCATCTGCCACAAGATTGTCCTTACCCTTCTTGTAAGTGATCTTGTAGTCATAACCCATGAGTTTACTAACCCATTTTTGTTGTGTTGCAGATGAGAATCGTTGTTCCAAGAAATATTTTAGACTCTGGTGATCAGTCTTGATCCAGAAATGATTCCCTAAGAGGTATGGATGCCACTTCTGTATGGCATGCAAAATAGCCATCATTTCCTTCTCATATGTAGAGGCGGATAAATTCTTACCAGATAAGAATTTTCTGGTGAATGCAATGGCATGTTCATCTTGGAGGAGGACAACACCAAGTCGATTGTCGCAAGCATCACTCTCAATAGTGAAGGGCTTGGAAAAATCAGGCATAGCTAGAACAGGTGTGGTACACATAGCTTGTTTCAGTTTCTCAAATGCACACTCAACAACAGTTGGCCATGCAAAAGCATCCTTTCTCAGTAGAGATGTTAATGGAGCTGCAATCTTCCCATAATCCTTGAAAAACTTGCGGTAGTAGCCAGTAAGTCCCAAAAACCCATGAAGGCTCTTCAAGGTCTGAGGAGGTGGCCAATTTTTCATGGCATCGATTTTGGCAGGATTGACACGAACCCCTTGTGCTGAAACAATATGCCCAAGATACTTGAATTCCTTCTACCCAAAAACACATTTAGATTGTTTGGTACAGAGATGATGATCACAGAAAAGTTGCAGTACAAGATCTAGATGTTGGAGATGCTCAGCCCAGGTGTTACTATAGATGAGGATATCATCAAAGAAGACCATAATGAAGTTTCGCAAGTAGGGCCGAAATATTTTATTCATCAATGCTTGGAATGTGGAAGGGGAATTTGTGATGCCAAATGGCATGACCAAAAATTCATAATGGCCATCATGTGTGCAGAAAGCTGTTTTAGGGATATCATCCGCATGGACCCGAATTTGGTGATACCCAGAACGAAGATCCAACTTGGAGAAAAAATGAGCACCATGGAGCTCATCCAGAAGCTCATCAATAATAGGAATTGGAAACTTATCCTTGATTGTGATGTGATTAATTGCTTGAAATTCGATGCAAAGGTGCCATGAACCATATTTTTTCCAGACTAGAAGGACCAGTGAAGAGAAGGAACTAGTGCTAGGGCAAATAACACCTTGCTGGAGTAAGTCGTGAACAAGCATCTCAATTTCTGTCTTGTTGTGAAATGGGTAGTGATAGGGCCTGATGTTGGGAGGGAAACTTCCAGGAAGGAGCGGAATATGATGGTCCTTGGGTCGAGAAGGCGGAAATCCCACTGGCTCAGCAAACACACATGCATATCAATCCAAAAATTGGTGGAGATCCAATGGAGTAGTTGAGACTACTGCAGGTTGCATTTGAATGAAATGGAGCTGAGTGATGACACCATGTGAACTTTTCTTCAGAATATTTTCCATGCGATGCGAACTGATGAGGCTGAGAGACCCTGGTTTTAATCCCCACAATGTGTGTTTGGCACCATTGATTGAAAACTGCATCCAAAGTTCAACAAAATCCCATAAAACGGGTCCAAGTGTGCGTAACCATTGAGTGCCCAAAAATACATCACATCTGCCTAAGGGCAAAGCAAACATGTCAGAGTGCAAGTTATAATCTCCCATAGAGATGCGCACATCATGACACTTCCCTTTGCAAGGTAAGGTTCCCCCATTGGAAATCATGACTTCAAAGCTGGAGCAAGGATGGATGAAACAATCAGCCTGTTTGGCAATCCTTAAGTCAATGAAGTTGTGAGTGCTACCAGAATCAATGAGTATTGTAAGAGGGAGTTTTTTGAAGAACCTTCTGACCCACATGGTTTGTGGGGTGGTGACTCCGACTAAGGCATGGAGAGATATCTTTGGTTGGTCCTTTGGAGCAGGAAGTTGTTGAATGTCACCATCATCATCTGTGGGATCCTGAGCATCATAAAAAATTTCAGGTGCAGGTGGAGAATCCACATCCAAGAGATAGAGATTTTTCTCAACACATCCATGTCCCCGGGTGAATTTCTCGTCACAATTATAACAAAGCCCTTTTTCCTGACGTTCTCGCATCTCTGCTTCAAACAAATGCTTGATAGGAGTGGTTCTAGGAGCTGGCGGATTTTGGGTTCTTTGAGGAACCATAGGTCTGAATGGAACAAGAGTGGATTTGGAGAGTTGTTGAGCCAGGATCTTGTCCTCTTCTAGCTTAGCCAACCCAAGGGCTTCCATCATTGTGTTGGGGCAGAACATTTTAACCTCAGAGCGTATTGCATCCTTCAGACCACTGATAAAACACCTAAGGTGGAATGCGTCAAGCAATCCCTCTGTGTGATTGGAGAGTTTCTCAAATTCTGTCTGATACTCCTGCACAGTGCTAGTTTGGCGAAGTTTGGTGAGTGCTCCTGTGAAGTCATCAAAAGCACTAGGACCAAATCGCTGCAAGAGGAGTTGGGAAAAATCTGTCCAGTTTGGCTCGGCATGAGCCTTGATGTACCAATGGAACCATTGAAGTGCTTCATGTTCCAAATGAAAGGGTGCAAGGGGGACTTTATTGAAATCAAAAGTGTTATGCATATTGAAATATTTTTCTTCCCTATAAATCCATCCAGTCGGATCATCATCATTGAAGTGAGGAAAATCCAGCTTCGGCCCGCGGAAGTTGCTAAACGATGAGAATCTAGTGTTTACAGAAGACTTAGGCTGGTGACAGTTGTTCATGGGTGAATGCTAAAGATGGAGGCCGATAAATTTTTGATCTAGATCCTCAAGTTTGGACTTGACGACGACAAGTTCTTCTTCCATTTGTTTATTTGCTCTGATGCGGGTGACAACCATAAGCATTTTTTTTTTTAGGTAATGGGTAGAAAAACAAAAATGGAGAGGGTTTTAGAAAATGATATTTTTGATTTGGGAAAAATTTGGGGGGGTAATTGGGGTTTTACGAGGTTTTGGACACTTTTTTAGGGACAAGAAGCAGAAAATGTGAATTTCAGAGGTGGGATGAAGGAATTGGAAAATTTGTCAAAGAGGGACAATGAAGTAGAAATGGAAAACGAACACCGTGGAAAAATTTGAAGGTGATTGGGTGAGAAATACAGAAGTTATGAGAAATTCTAAAAATTGACAAATGTGGAATTTCGTGGAATTTCGGCCTTGAGGAAGTAAAATTGGGGATAAGGGCCTTAATGAAGGAATATGTAGAATGGTATTATGGGGGTGACAGTAAAATTTCAAGGAAAATAGAGCTAAATCAAGGAAGATATGGCTGAAAAATATAAATTTATACTTTTTTTTTGTTTCCTGAAGAACTGATCTGTGGCGGTGCTAGAAGCTGCATTTTATCAACAGGAAGTGGAGTAAATGATCTGTGACAATTCTGAAATTCTGTAGGTTATCAACTATAAATAGAGATGGACCCTAGGTATATTCAACTTCCTATTAGTTCAAAGGTAATCACTTGTCCACCAAGGTTCTCTCACGCTTGAGTATTGGGGCAGTACCCCTCACTTCACAACACAAGTAAAACTGCTAACCGCTTGGCCAAAAACGACAGCTCTTTGGTTTTCCTCATGGATGGGAATCTAGTCAATCTGGTGGGGGTCGTTTCCCTTTTTGCTTGGCAGGTCCTCTCAATGGCCAGCTACTTCAGGGTTCCTGTGGTACTCCTCACAATGAGTTTTAGGCCTATGCCCAAGTACTTCCCACAATTAAGCGGATAAGGTTTAAACCCTGATCCGGATGAAAAATATTGCTGCAAGAAGAAGAACAACTATAAGGCACATAGAGCCAGGAAGCACGTCATAATTTGTTTTTTCCCGAAATGCCACCCAACAAGCCCAAAAAAGTGCTATGATACCAGATGTGGAGAGCCTCCTACAATGAACAATCAAAATGCACAATATAACGGAAATATTGGAGCAAAAAAGAGATTTTATTGATCGCGGGCCACTTCGAGGGGAAACCTCCTTTGAGCAAGCTCAATACAAAATAACTCTTCAATGCTTTCATTAGCCTCAACACATACTTATATACTAATTCTAATCTAAACAACTATTACTCCACATGAATGTGGGATAATGCAACCTATTAACTAGATGACTTAACAACTATTACTTACTCCCCATGAATGTGGGATAATAATTCATACTGATGGGATGAATTACAAAGCATATGCATCTGACAAAATATACCGACAAAATAAAGAGGGGGGTTGACACGGGTTCTTAACAGAGAGCTGCATCTTCATCAAAGGTTATATCCTTGCTAAGGTTACATCAAGTCCTTGGAGACCTCACAGTACCCAACAAATATTCCTTTCTTTTAAGAAGGATCTAATTTGGTTCTTTTCTCTTTTGGTATATGAACATACACTATACAACCAAATATATTGAGGCTACTTACCTTTGGTTTCTTGCCGGTGAACATTTCTTCAGGGGTTTTGAATCCAAGTGCACTATGGGATATTCTGTTATGGACATATACTATTTTCCTTGCTGCTTCATCCCATAAGTGCATAGGAAGATCTTGATGATGGATCAAGGCTGCTTCTGAGTGACCTCTTAGTTCACACATGCCACCCTCTAGTGACAGATACATCTTCTAGAGAACATATTATTCAACTTATACTTTTTTTAACTTCCTAGGAGTTTCTTCTTCTTCTTCTTCTTCTTTTGCTAAGTTAGCATGATTTATTTTGTTATTCTTCCTCTTAAATTCTTCTTTCTTTGTCAAGCAATTTTTGGCAATGTGTCCTATCTTGTCATAATGGTAACATTGATAAGAGGAGAAGTCTTTCTACTTGCAATCTCCCTTTTTATTCTTTTGAAACTTTATAGGAGGATACTACCCCTTATTAGTTTCCTTATTGAAATGATTCTTTCATTTTCTTCTTCTGGTATGAGTAGCTAGAGCATGGTCATAATCTCTAAGTATTGCTTCTCGGTTAGCTACTCTAGCTTGTTCTTGAACACATTCTTCCCATAGGCTATCAAATTTTAGGCTTTCCTTCCTTGCATAGATTTTTTGGATGAAGGAGTCCCATGGTTTAGTAAGACCATTGAGAGCGGTCATTACTAGTTCAATTTCATCAATCTTATCTTCAATTGATTCTAGTTGTTCTTTGAATTGAGAGGCCCTTGTGAAGTATTCATGGATAGATTCACCTTATATCATCTTTGTACTTTTTAGTTGGGATCTCAAATTCATCTTTCAGTTGATGTTTCTTCCTTCATACATTCCTGATAAGGCATCACACATATCCTTAGGTGTATCCTTAGAGGATACTTAGGAATCGAGTGATCCTTGATTGAATCAGCTATGATCCTATTAGCCCTAATCATATCTTTCTTGTACTTTTCCTTTGCTTCATCTTCTTCAGGCTTTGACAAAACTCCCTTGATAAAATTTTCAAGATCATTATTTTTATAGAATGAGTCCTATTCTATAATTTTAAGTACATAAATTTTCTATACCTTCAAACTTGTCATCAAGCTTAGTACTTGGAGACATCTTGTCACAGAGATCAGAAAATGACAAAAAATGAAAATTTCTCAGAAATTAAAACGTCACCCACCAAAATATGTGCTTGACTGAGGCAAGTATGATGGTACAACAATTTTCTAAAGAATCCAAATTCTAACCCTTGAAATTGGACTTGCAAGATCCCGGACTTCAGTTTCTGGTTTTCTGGTTTACTGGTTTTTTGGTTTCAAGCCAAACTAGGGCTTGGATTTTTGGAGGATATTCCCTCTAGAAAAATTCAATATTGGTGCCAAAAAATGTGCATAGGAGGGGCGCACTTCCCTATGTCACATGCACTCAAAAATTCTACTTTATAAAAAAACCCCAATTTCCTTGTCCGAAGAGGGAGAGAGATATTTACCTCATGAAAGCTGCTCTTTTTAGGATGGATTTGATACCATGTTAAGTTTTCTATGTTTTCATATCTTAAGTCCTAACTTGATTATTCTTTAATATATTTTCATAATAACATCATAAAGAGGATCACTGAAAGAAACACAATCATAGGGTACACAAAAATTTACCCTGGGAAACCCTAAAGGGAAAAACCCAACAAAACTTCCTCAATATATATTACTAGTATGCAATGGCCAAAGAAAAAAGTGTCATCAAGTGAGAGACCAAAACCAAAGTATAAAATCTAATACGCCAAAGACAATGGTCCTCCTCCTTCTTTGTCTCTCCTTCTTTCTCTCTCTTGAGCAATACAAGTGTGTGTGTGTGTGTATAAATGAGGGAGGGTGCCTCCCTATTTATACGAAACTTCCCAACTGACATTTTACCTAATTGGGACGGCCTACCTGGACGGCAGGGCCAACCTACCTAGGTACACTTTTCAATAATAATTATATTTATCCTTTTTGGGTGCTATTGACCCGACTTACAATTGAGGGTTACATCGGTAACATCTCCCGAAGGAGGAATAATAATAATGTGAAGTACAAGTAGAATATTCTTCGAAGTTACATTATTTCAACACCAAATTTCAGAAAAGAGCATGGGGATTCATATCAGACATCAATTTATGTCATTTTTCATGGTTATTAATATTTTCAAATTTGTTATGAGGCACAACATCCATATGGTAACTTTCAATGAATTTGCTTAAGACGAAATAGTATTAATAGCTCAATTTTGACTCATGAAAAATAGATTGAATGGTTTAGATAATGACATGACATATAAATACCATAAAAATCATTCGAATGGATTCCCCAATAGAATTAAACATCAGAGATATTCCTTCATACAAATATGATATACTAAACCCTTTCAAAGTGGAAGCCAAATACATGAAAACTAGTCACCGTAGATTTCTAGCCTTTCACACTGAAGCTTCTTGGATTTAGAGATATAGATAATATGGTCATGAAATTATAGATTCATACATCATTTATGGCTTCCCCATAATCATCAAACTAAGAGAAAAGTCTTCATACAAATCTGATATACAACTCTTTCAAAATGGAAGCCAAATACATGAAAACTAGTCATTCAAGAGCATGGGAATGCAGGCCTTTCAGACCTAGATTTCTTATATTTATACTTACAGAGCATATGTAAATAAGAGTATAGAGACATACATCATATACCCAATATTGGGCATCAAATATAATCATCAAAGTGAAAGCACCACTCCAACAAGTGAGCCATCAACACAAGAGTGTGGGGGAATGCAGAAGAAGGAATGAGAGAATAGGGAGATAGACGAGAATTGAAACTGTATGGACATTCAACCTAAAAATAAAAAACCTTCATTCAGCTCCAATGAGAGGTCTGAATGGCATCTCCATCAACCAACTTGGAAAGGAATCCAAGTCCCTCGAAATTGGTTCACAAGCAGGAAGAGCGAACACTCACCGTGCAATGGACAAACAAAAGCTCTCCAAAATGCTAAAGGCCAATTAACAAATGATAAAAATACATTATCCTTCCTCATGAAATCCTTTTATTAACTTCATGTGGCCTCGTAAGGTCGAATTACCCTCCATGGGATTCCTCTAACTCATCTTAGTGGTTTAGTAACTCATATGACACTTGTCTTCCTATGCATGCTCCAATTATTTCCCCAATTCGAATGGATGCCTATAAATCCCAAATGCACCCTCTTGGTGGCTATTTTTATCCCTGTCATGTAATTTTTTTCATAGGCCTACAATCAGGTCTTTATTTGTCATACTTGTCATAGAATCTTTCATCATTTGTTGTCTTAGAGTGCATGGAATCTCCTTCAAAGTGGAACACATTGTCTTCTAGTCTCTTCCTCTTCCATGGGAGTTACTCTCCTTTACTAATTCTAATTCCTTGGCTCATGATATTCTATTTGAAACCACATCATCCTCCAATAATGTTACATTACCCATGGATTCATTGGATGAAGATCATTCCAAGTGTGTGGGGAATCTAGTCACCCAAAGGCTCCACAAGATTCCAAGTGTCATCATGAACCAATACCACTTTATTTTCTTAGAATTAATTATTTATTTAACCCATTTAAATGTGAATATGGTAAAATAAAGTCCTTTTGTGTCCCATAGCCCCTTTATTACAAAATTTAGGTTTCCATCTCAACCTAGGAATTTAGTAGCTTGGTGAAACATTATTTGCAAGTAGACTTATTTTAATGGGGACATGACATGTGGCTAGAGGATGAACTTGTTGTTTTGTAAGACATAGTAGAACACTTTTTAACTTATGATTTTGAATGAAATATGAACTTTGTGCCTTCTCATATGCTATGACTAATTTCTGAAACTGAGAAAGAAGCGTTTAGATCTACCCAGGTAAAAAGTTTCAAGGATCTACTAGTTTTATGGCTGAGTTTTATGATGATTCTCCTTTAGTTTTTCCAAATAATATTAGTAAAGAAATTTTTTCTTCTAAAAATGATATTTAAAACTTGGATAAAAAGCATGATGAAGAACCTTCGGACAACTCTCATAAAGACTCGGGTAAAAAATTTCAAGAAGCGTTTGAATCTTATGTTTAGAATTCTGTAGATATTTCTTCTAGTAGTTTGGAGGAAGAAGAAGCTATTGTTCAAAGGGTTAATAAGGAATGCATTGAGGAATTTATAATGGCTACATAAAAAATATGATCTTTTCTATAGTATGATACGAAATGGATTTATTGAATTTGAATTTGAAAGTATATCAATGAGAACTGCCAACTAAATAGAGCTCTTCTTCCTATTTCAAAAGAATAAGAGGCAACTTTGCAAAATGATTTTAATATTTATGACATGGCAAAGGTGTTTGAAATTTTCCTTGTACATGGTCAAGTACTTTTGGATAGTCCTCATAGAGAAAAAAGTGAAGATATTGTTGATGAAATTGCTACCTTGAAATTTTCTGATAGTCAGCTCATTTTTCAAAAGAATGTTCAACAGATTTTTTAATATCATGAAATTACTAAGGAAGTTTTTCAATTTAATCGTGTAGAATATCGTCTTGAAATTCATGGAGGATAGGCCATATATGATGAATACCCTGATGATGAAGAACAATCTTCTAAATGAACATATATTGAATCTTTCATCAATGAACACGAGAATGACAATTTTGGAGCTAATTCATTGGAAGATAGTAAGGGAGATGATTGTATGTTACAAAATCAGTCAACAAAATTTTCTCCTTCATCAACTGTTGAGGAGCATATTTCTATAATGGTACATGTAGAACTCATTAGTAACCAACTTGTCTATGACACCAATGCAACAAATTCTTCAGCTGTTAGTAAAGGAGATCTTGATGAAATATCATATAAGCCTAAAATGTTTTCTTCTTAACCCATTGTTGACTTGAGCAGCAACGTGTTGAAATAATGTAACATCGAAGAATATTTTGCTTGTAATTTACAGTATTATTATTATTCCTCCTTCAGGATATGTGATTAATGTAAAAGGTCATGTAAAAGTCATGAGGTAAATCCTCCATTGTAAGTTGGGTCAATAGTACCCAAAAAATATTAATATAAATATTATTTTGAGTTTTCTCAGGTACGTTGGCCCAATTAGGTTAAAAGGTCAGCCAAGTGATTAGTATAAATAGGGAGGATCCATCCCTCATTTGTACACACACAAACTCACTCATGTATTATGTAAGAGAGAGAAAGAGGAACAACATAGAAGGAGGAGAATAAGTGTTTTTGGTGTCTTTGGCTCTTAATCTAGGGTTTGCTCTCTCTCTCTCTCTCTCTCTCTCTCTCTCTCTCTCTTATGAGACCTTGTTCTTTGAACATTGTACTCTGGTAATCTGTATTGAGGATTTTGAGTTTTACTAGGTAGGTTGGCCCAATTAGGTTAAAAGGTCAGTCAAGTGATTAGTACAAATAGGGAGGCTCCCTCCCTCATTTGTACACACACACACACACACACACACACATACACACTCATGTATTGTGCAAGAGAGAGAAAGAGGAAGGACATAGAAGGAGGAGAATAAGTGTTTTTGGTGTCTTTGGCTCTCATGCTAGGGTTCTGTCTCTCTTATGAGACCTTGTTCTTTGAACATTGTACTCCGGTAATCTGTATTGAGGAAGTTTTGCTAGGTTTTACCCTTTTGGGTTTCCTAGGATAAATTGTTGTGTACCTTGTGATTGTGTTTCTTTCAGAGATCCTCTTTATGCTATTATTGTGAAAATGTATTAAATTCTCATGAAGTTAGAAATTATGCTGTAGTAGCATATAAACTTAACACAATGATCATGTTTTTGATGAGTATGAATATGATGTTGGAGAGACAGATGAAGCAAATCATCCTATCCAAGATGTTGTTTTTTTTTATACTAAAACGGTTATAGGCCTTTGATATTTATCTTCTGGCTAAATAGCTGCTAGTAGCATTACAATCAGTAATTCTGATCCAAAATATGCATATTATCCAGAGTTATGGGCAAAGCTATAGTGGCTGAGCCCTTTACAAAAGTTCTGGAATTTGCTAAGTAGACATAGGAATTCAAATTAGCATATACATAGTAAGGGCAACTAGTGTTGCAGAGAAAAAACCCAGCAAAGAGGAGGGAGTTCAACGTTCTGTTTTTGGAGTCTTTCCATGCTCCTTGAGCATTGCTTCTACCTTCTTTTCCAGCTCTACTAGCCGGTTTCCAATTCCACCTGAGATGTTTGCTAGATCCTTCATGCTCGTCAAATTGTGTTTGAATATCTCTTCTCTCAGCTCTTTGAGTTCCTGATTCATACACTCCTAGCGAGTGGTTCCAATTTTTTGGATTCTAATCTATTTGGATTCCAGCTTGTGAACTGCAGTCTTCAATTCGTCCAGATCGGTTTGGATTTGAAGGAGTCATGCCTCTAAGGGGGAGGACGAGCTTGCTGCCATTGCAAGATGATTGTACTCCTTCAGCTCCCCTATGTGTGTTCTAAAAGCTGCCCAACGACTTCAATGTTTGACAGTGCCGATTGCAATTAGCACTGGGAGGGGGCATCTTGATATAGGCCCATTCCTTATTTTCCTTCAGAATCTTGGTCTGGATCTCATCAATTTCCTCAGATCTGCCTTGCTCAGATCGAGTCTCTCTAGAGGACGTCGATTGGAGACGGTTTCCAATGATCATAGGGCCTGTACTTGGAGAGCATGGGCCATGTGACTTGCTTTGAGTTTTGCACATGGGTGTACGTCTCCTAGATTGCCTCAGGCTGCAGGTCGGCGATGGGGAATCTTCACTGACTGAAATCAAATTGCTCTTTTTCTTGTCCTGTGTGGATTTGAATTTTATCTCTCCACTGTCACTAGGGGATGGGCACGTGCTTTTCAATTCCATTAAGAAAAAGAAATCCCTTGCTCAAGGAGGCTCCATTATTAGCTTCATGATCTGCGATTTGATTAAGATTCCGGAGAACATGGTAGCACTTTACTTCTTCGAAAGCTTTCATCTAAGTTATGATTTTTCGGTTGTAGTGGGCCAATTCCATGCTATTAGGGGCATTCTTCAGATTGAGAGCCTGAATGATGATTCGGGAATCACCAATGATAGCCAGCTTTTTAACGGATAGCCTTCTGGCTTGATTCTGGCCTTGCCATATGGCGAGAATTTTAGTAGTGTTATTGGTTCTTTGACCCAGCCCCCAAGATAAGTTGAGGACTATTTTCCCTGTATAGTCTAGCAGGACTCCTCCACTTCCCACAAGTCCGGGATTCCCTTTCGAGGCCCCGTCCATGTGAAGAATATGCTCATTCAGAGATGCTCTCCATTTTATAAACTCTTGCTCCTCTAACCTGATTTCCCACGAAGAGTAATGCTTAGAAATGTTCTTGGTTCTTGTGAGAAGGGAAGGGTCAAGCCCTTGGAACCAGCTGTACTCCTCTTTATCCGGGTTAACTTCATTGGAGATTTTAGTATTTGAGGCTACCAGCTCTCCTATCAGCGCCTTAACTTTGATTGCCACTTGGGCCAGCGTGGCTGTCATGTCCCTGAAGATTCTATTGTTACGTTCTAGCCACACTTTCCAGCAGAGGATTTTTGGAACCCACATCCAGCAATGCTTTAACAACTTCATCCTGGAGAAGGAAAAAGGGGCACAGTCGGACCAGGAGGAAAACAAGGAGGAGATGGAAGGGTGGAGAACCAGGTTTAGCTGAGCAAGAAAAATATTCCAGAGTTCTAAAGCAAAGGAACACTGAAGGAAAAGGTGGGTCGAGTTTTCTTCATGACAGGCGCAAAGAGGGCATCTTGAGGGCCCTTCGCATCCTCTTTTTAGGAGGATGTCCCAGGTAAGAATACTGTCGTGGGGGATGGACCAGCAAAAGAGATCTATTTTGGGGAGGGAGGGGTGGAGCCAGAGGTTTCTCCAAACAGAAGGATCTGGGACAGCCCAAGGAATGGATTTTAGGGCTGCAGTAGTGTAAAGGCCTGAGGAGGAGCCCCATCCTCTTTTATCCTTCCACTTAATCCAAGTGGAGGAGAGTCCTTGAAGAGATTCTAAAAGGGAACAAGCTTCAATTTCAAGATCTTGTGGGACAACTCCCAGGTCCCACTTGACCCAAGAGTCATCCAGTCCCCATCGAGATAAGTCCCAAAGGGTGAATTTTCTGTTCGAATGAAGCCAGTTTTTGATGTTCTCCATTCCCTCCATGGATTTTAGCGGGGACTGCCCTAGAATGGAGTCATCCCAGAACTTGATTTTGGATCCATTTCCCAGAATCCAAGTGAGATTGGAGGTGATCATATCAAGGGATTTAAGACAGAGGGAGAGAATAGGAGAGCCTTTCCGAGTCCTGGGGGGCGATCCAGACACCATTCTTTGTGACCGCTGAAGTATTTTGTTCTTAGAGCTTTGGAGCTCCAAGTTGTTTTAACCCTTATCATTTTCCAAAGGATATTACCACCCATGGCCAGATTCTGGGTGGCCATATCTCTAATTTGCATCCCTCCTTCCCATTTAGGGGCTTTGACCTTATCCCAACTGACAAGATGCAATTTCCTTCCTTTATTCCTGCCCCCTTCCCATAGAACTTTTCTCAAGAGATTGTCAATATCCTTAACAATTCCTTTCGGGGCTAAGAGGATCGAGGCCTGGTATACAGGAAGGGAGGAAAGAACTGAGTTTATTAGAATTATTTTACCTGCTTTGTTTAGCCAAGAAGCCCCCCAAGCCATTATTTTGGCCTTAAGTTTGTACACCAGAGGCATCCATAGGCTCCTTCTGGGAGCTGCTTTCACAAGCGGAATTCCAAGATATTTTATGGAGTCCCATGTTGAAGTTCCTTCCATTTCTAGCGTCCTGGATATATCAGTCATTTCAATGGGGGGGCAGTTCCAGCCATATATTTTACTTTTCCTCAAACTTATTTCGCTGCCTGAGACTTCTGTGTAAGCGTCCAACTCTTTTTTGAAGGATCTTGCCGTGGTGAGATTAGCCTGACCCAAGAGAAGGGTATCGTCTGCAAATTGGGCATGATTAATTCTCTTCACTCTGGGGGTGATTATGAGCCCCATTAGAGATCGCTGCTGAAGGCTCTTATCCAACAGGAAGCTAAGGACCGACGCTTGAATGACATAGAGCAAGGGGGACAGAGGGAAGCCCTACCTTAGACCCCTAGTGGCGTGGAAAAAATTTGCCGGTCTCCCATTTACCAAAGGGGCAATGCAAGGTCCCGAGATACAGGCTCTAATCCAACTGATTAACTGGGGACGAAAGCCCAGTTTGAACATAATAGCAAAGAGAAATTTTAACCAAACTTTATCAAAGGCGTTAGCAAGGTCCAGTTTGAGTATCATACCTTTTTCCTTCCTTTGGCAGCTTGAGTGAATTGCCTCTTGGACCAGAATGATGTTGTCCTGAATTTGTCTGTTCTGGATGAAGCCCCCCTAGTTCTCCGGGATGATCCTGGGGAGGAATTTTTTGGTCTGTTTGCAATAAATTTTGTGATGATTTTGTACCCCGTGTTGCAGAGTGAGATAGGGCGGAATCTGGAGAAGCTTTGGGCACCTTTCTCTTTGGGAATTAACGCCAGGAAGGAGGAGTTAGTGCTCCCTCCTATTTTGCTGCAATTTTGAGACTTTTGAACCATTTTTGACCAGATTCTTCTGGCTAATATCCCACCAGACTGTGTAGAATCTAGCCGTGAAACCATCAGGCCCTGGAGCTTTGTCAGGGTTCATTCCCAGGAGAGCTTTGTTTATCTCCTCAGTCGTTATAGAGGTGGTCATCTTTCTGTTCTCTTCCTCATTGATAAGCGTGGGGATCACATTCAATGGGTAGCAATCCGGTTGTGGAGAGTCATCTAAATCTTCTGTAAACAGATCTTTATAGAAAGAGTGGGCTGCATGCTTGATTTCTTCAAAATTATTGAAAGTTTGGTCCTGAAATTGGATTTCTCTAATGGTGTTGTGATTCTTTCGATCTTGTGCTTGCTTGTGGAAGAAAGAGGTATTTTTATCACCATCATTGAGCCAAATACAACGCTCCTTTATTCACCAGTATTGATATTCTCTTCTCAGTGCTTTATAAAGGGCCTTTTGCAGGTCGATCTCAGTATTGAGCAGCTCCGGGGTGATCGTGGCGTCCTCCATCAGGAGCTGGTGATTGCCTAGTTCACATTGGGATTTTTTCCTTTCAGAGAATGGGGAGGGCTGAATCTTAGCCCAGTTTTTAAGGGCTGCTTTGAGCCGTCTCAACTTTTCTTCCCAAATGAAGAACGGAGACCTAGAGACAGGTTTTTGCCAAGTTTCCAAGACCAGATTATAGACGCCGTCCATGGTAACCCAGAGGGGGCTGAAGCGAAAGGGGATAGGGCCCAATTTTTCTCCCGGGGTCAGAGAAAGGGATATAGGCTTATGATTTGAGGTGCAAGCTTGGAGGATTTCAGAATTCACAAAAATCCCAAGAGTCAGGAAGGATAAGTGAACAAGGAAGCGATCCAGATGGGCATCAATGTGCCCCGGGCCCACTCTTTTGGTAGTCCAAGTGAACTTACCTTTGTTGGGATTAATATCCTCCAGATCCCAGTCCATCATGATGCCTTCTACCCACTCCCGAGCCGGGTCTCTTACAGGGGAACCTCCTTTTTTTTCCGAGAGGGTGAGAGTTATGTTCATATCTCCCGCAAGAACAAGGTTGTCATGCAGATTGGTGGACAGGAAGGAATTTAGCGATTCCCAGCACTCTCTTTTTTCCAAAAGAAGAATCGGGCCGTAGATGTTGAAGAGGCTAATATGATACCCTGTGTCTCGATGCTGAAATTTTGTGAAAAGCCAATGGATGGTGCTATATTCCTCTAGCAAGTCTAACGTGGTGGAGTTCCAGAAGGTGGCTAGACCTCCTGAGGCTCCCCTAGCGCTGAATGCTCTACCTTCTCCTTTTTTCCAAAACTTTTTGCTGGCCTAGATGGTCTCAGGCTCCTCCATCTTCATCTCCTGGATCAGAAGTATCTCTGGGGAATTCATTCTAATGAGATCTTTGATTGCTTCTTCTTTAGACTTACTTCCCAGTCCTCTGCAATTCCAGGAGACAAACTGCATTAGGATCCGGAGGGGGGGGTGTGTGGCTCCTTTCGAAGCCTTTCCTTTCTTTGAAGATCTAGTTTCCATCATGTCTAGGATGGTTTGATGGACACCTTTTGTAACATCCCTGTATGATTTCTCCTCCCTTTTTTTCCATTCTGGTTTCCTTCCTCTTGGGTTCTTTTCAGGGGTTCCAACTGAGCTGCTGGTCTCTGTAGCCCCCTCATCTGAATCAGCTCCGAGATCAGAGCTTATGGTGGTATGCTCATCATCCGATTTCAGAGATTCTTTTGTTGGGGGGTCGCTCTTGTCCTTCGCCGGATCTTCTGAAGGAGACGTGGGTTGGGAAGCTATCTCAATGGTTTCTTTCACCAGTTCTTTTGAAGTTGCTGCGGCTTCTTTCAAGGGCTCCTTCAGAGATCCTGAATTCACCGGTGGCTGATATTTCACTTGTCCAGGTCTTGGGTCTTTTGATTTTGGGGATGATTTTCTTTTCTTGACCTTTTGCTAGCCTTCAGCTTCTTCCTTCTCTGGGGTTTGGATATTTGGACAGTTCCTCTGAAAGTGCCCGTGTTCTTGGCAGGATCTGCATTTAAATGGGAGGTGCTCGTAGTCCACTTTCTGATAGTGAGTCTAGGTGCCCACCGTTAGCTTTACTGCCTCCGGGAGCCCTGCCTCAAGGTCCACTTCAACGCATATCCTGGCACAGTTGTAAATGGACTTGTTGTCTACCTTATCAACGAACTTCCCTATTCCATTTCCTATCATTTGCAGCGATTCAAAGTTCCAGCAGTGGACCGTCAGGTTGGGGAGCTTGACCCATACTGGTACCTCCTCGGGCAGGTCTACCGTGGGATCAAAATCCGGCGTCCAATGGTTCAGATACAGCCCCTGGGTTCCCATAAAGTATGGGCCATTTCTGAAGATGAGATCCTTATCCTCCTTATTTATAAATTCAAAAAGGAAGTAGCCACTACTCAGGGGGTAGCAGGTGACTCCTTGCTTGAGATGCGGCTTCAAGTTTCTTTGAATCCAGTCGTCGGTGATTTTTGTAGAGGTCCAGAGCCCCATGAACTGGCCGACTAGGCCTCTCTCTGACAGAGCAAAGGAAATATTAACCGAGGTACCCTCTGGCAAGGCGATTTAAGGGATTTTCTCAAGCTTTTTGATGAATTTCAGGACCGAGAATGGAGCTTTCCTCTTTCCTCCGCTGGCGACCAGCCTCCTGAAGGCATCCATCTTTGCTGATGGGGGGGGGAGGGGGATCCCCACCCCGTAGGGTGGCCATTGCTTGCAGCCTGAAAACCCTAGATCTCCTCTAGCTCGTGCGTGCCCAGCCTGAAGAACACTCTCAGCTTCCTTATGATCATACCCTATCCAAGATGTTGTTGTTCACTATCATAAAAACTGATATTCATGCACTCTCTTCAACAAAAACAAGTGGAGTGTATCTTGACTAATGGAGAAAATCTTATAGAGGAATTCAATTAGCAACCTTTTGGAAACAAGATCAAGCATGTGTATGACAATTTTGGATCAGGTTCATTGGAAAGCAGTAAAGTAGATACACAGGATATTCATTATTAGTTGATATTTTCACCATCACCAATAGATGAGAAACAATATTCAGAAATCAACAAGATTACATCTATTATTATTGAACCCATATTTGTAGAAAACATTAAACTCAAAATGTGATCAAAATGGAAGCAATTTGCATCTTGTTCTTCGTTCATTCTCAGGCTTCCATAATGAAGATATTAACACTATTAATGGAGAAAAACCTTCATAAGAGTAGTATGATCATTTGGAGCAGAAAGACCATAAATTAATTATCAATCCAGAGGTAACTTTTGATGGTCAAAATTCCATTTCTTTTGTTTTTCATGATCCATTGGTTGCTTATATGGAGTCCTTTGTCAATTTGAGTTATGCATCATTGTTTAGCTATAAGTATGTAATTTATTTTATGATGATTCACCATTGTATACAATGTTCTTTTTTCTAATTGTTGGAGGAGCGAGTCGGTAAGCTGACTAAGTCGATTGGCCGACTAATTAGAGATTAGGTCGGCCGCATAAGGTCGTGTCGGTTGAATGAACTGACATGTAGTTTCATGTAACTATTTGTAAATCATATATATTAGGCTGTTGAGCCAGATGAGAACTTGGTTCAGTTTTGTGTTTGTATGGACCCTTATAATATAATATAATCTCTTATTCTACATCTATGTTCTTGTTTCTTGTCTCTGTTATGTTTGTATTCTTCAATGTGTATTATTGGTAACCCTTTGTGATCCGTGAGATTACAACATTGGTTCCATTGCTGGTAGTACATATCTGAGATGAATACAAGCATATGATATCAGAATAGGAGATTAAGAACTGGTGGGAGCGTAAGATAGAAAAATATTTGTAGAATTACACGTGGAGAAACAGATTAACGACTGCTCAGGCAAAGGAAATATTCTTCACTGAAACTCATGAGAAGTTCGTAGAATCGGTACCCTAGCTTTTGAAAAAACTTTTGGATGAAAAAGACAAAAGCGACTAACGACCAAGAGCTGCTAGAGAAACTGATTCGAGGGGGAGGAACAAACCTGTCAGAGTGGTTTGAAAAGATCACTGACAAATTTTGCGAGGAGAAAGCTATAGAAGAAAGAAATTCGGTAGAAACCATTAAGAGAAATTCTATATAGAACTTACCGAGCAGTTCCTGTGCTCCTTACTGACCTTGTTGTTCAAATTCCTGATAGAAAAAGGAGTGGGTCATATTGTCGAACCTCGTCCGTCACTATACGAACCGCCACCAAACTTTAACTGGGCAGAGAAACAGAGGAAGTGGGAGAAATTCATTGGCGAAAGGGAGTGGGAATATTTCCTAAGTAAGTAAACATAACTATCCAAGTGTTCTAAAGCATCGAGTAGGACATGGGGGGGGTAGCTGGTCGTATGTTGAGGTAAAGTAAAGAGGATTTTGGTCGACTAAAAAGGAGATACCATCACCATCGATGAAAAGTCGACCTAAAAAGGAAATCGAACAGACAGTGACACACAAAGGTACAATGGATTTACAGAGAATAAAGAGAGAAAAGAGGCTGAAAAGAAGGGAAGAAAGAAGAGAAAGAGCTATAGCACTGCAAAGAGGAATGAGTACTAGGGTGATAGACCAAGAAATAAATTCGCCAGATTTGGGTCATGACTGACAGGAAGAAGGCATGGATGAAGAGGTATCACCCATGGAAGAAGACTTGTGGATAGAGCAGTGAGAAGCTGTCCAAATATAAGTTCCCCAAGAGATAAGACCTTTGTCTCCAATGAATATGAGTACTAGGATACAATCCATTGTCGAAGAAGACCTAAGACTAAGAGCTGGTGATTTTGGTATATGGAGATGACTAGACGATGAAGTAAATGATGATAATCATCTAGTGATCCATCGACCAGAGGAAGGAAATTGGGTCACGCTTTAGGTGTACCCTTCCAAGTCAAGTATCCACTTACTTTACTTGACACATGAAGGAGCACCCCCCCTGCCAAATACAGATTTGGAGAATACAAAATAGTTGGACCTGCAGACAAATAATTGCAATTGGACTTCGACAGGAGAAGTCGACCCCAACCTACTGCTTGTCGGAGAAGAAATGACAAACAAAACAACTGACGAAAAAAAAAGTTCAGTTGACAACAACTCTTCACAAAGAGACAAGCAAAACATCCCGCTACCCCCACCACCACCACCCCCACCACCGCCACCTCCTAGAGAAGATAGCGATAATGAATCTGACACGGGTCACAAATAAGCACATATCCCTCTATTATCTATACGAGGGCGATGAAGATCCTAGACGACATTGGTTCATCTGTGAGTTGACATGGGAGGAAAATCAGGTCATAGTTGAAGATCGATAGATGGCACAGTTCGCTGGTGCCTTGAGGAAAAGAGCACTCACATGGTACATGACCTTTACTGAGAGAACCCCTTAAGCATCTAAAGAAAAAATTAAAGCGTAATTTTTGTCGTTCTTTAAAACCCCAGATGCAAAACATCTGGCGGCTAAAAAGTTGAAAAAAACATCACAAAAGCTAGTAGAATCTGTTCGAGAGTACGACAAACATTGGAAAGACCTCCTCATCCAACTGGATTATCACTACAACAAATCCTGGAATTGGCATCCCTTTTTAGTGTAAATTTTTTTTACATTAAGTGGTCAAACTAGACGCTAAATGAGACGCGCCATGGAAAAAACTTAAAGCGTCTAAAAAAACATCTATTTTTGCTTCCTAAATAACATACTTTATGATGTCCAAAATAACGACTATTTTTTTGCTTCTAGAATAGTGTCCAACGTTGCTTCCTAAACAACGTCTAGGTTTTCTTCCTAAATAACATCATATTTTGCTTCCTAGCGAGTGTCTGCTTTTTCTTCTTAAATGACATCCCCGTTAGTGCCATATTTGCATCCTTAATAGAACCATGTTAGCATCTAAATTAGCATCCAATATTGCATCTATTTTTGCTACCACTTTAGCATCCCATTTTGCACCATGCTTTACTTCCAAATATGTGCCAATTTTTGCTTCCAAATTTGCACAATTTTTTGCTTCCTTTTTTGCATCGTGTTTTGCTACCAAAATGACGCCAAATATTTCTTCTATTGTTGCACCATATTTTTCTTCCTATATAGTGCCATGTTTTGCATCCAAATTAATGTCTTATTTTGCTACCGTTATCAACGCCATGTTTGGCTTCATTATTAGTGCCACGTGTTGTGTCCCTTTTAATGCCTAGTTTCACATCTCTCATTTTTTGGTCACTAATTTAGTCGTTTTTAGTAAATTTATATGCGAATTTTGGTCATTTTGTTTGGTCACCTATCTCTTATATTTTGCTTACTAATTTAGTTGTTTTTAACCGATATTATAATACCATTAGGGTATGGAGGAATCGAACCACCGCCCTCTTGCTTGTAAGGCAGGCGCTCTTCCATTGAGCTAGTACCCTTTAAGAATTTGAGAACCTAAATTACAAAGTCCTCTATAATGGTAAAAAATATCAATACACAACTTTGAGTATCTAATGGTCGACAAAGGATGATAGATTGTATAAGTTCACAATATATGATCAAGTAGATTATGAAATCCATAAACCTTTTCTAGGAATTTTGAACAAAACTCAAGAAATTGGCTATATGGTATTGCAAAAGTCAGTATTCCCTAGAAACCATAAGTGTACCACTATATGAGACCTATCTACAACAATTATCTTAGTGTGGATGCCAATGATATAGTAGATAAGCATGATCATCCTAGAGCCATGTGTAAGTGGAGCAATAAGGAGAATCAGAAGAGGATGATCAAACCAATAGTTGGTGCTTCACATGGATCCTATCCACCATGGGATGAGCAAAGTTCCTTCTTCCATAAAGCTAATGAATATCCACAGGGACAAATGGTTAGGATATATTGTGATGCCAATTCATAATATTTATTCGCTTCCCAAGGTGATGTTGCAGTGCTTGCATTGATAGATCTACATGATCCCCAACAACATTGGATATAAGAATATTCACGGGGCCATAGAGTATAGGATGAGGATGTCTTTTTATCTTTTTATTTAGAAAACCAGGCAATATTTAGGAATAGAATCGGATCTACTTAACAAACTACAATTATGACAGGGCATAGGACTATACTCTATAGTCATTGTGCAAATGTTGGAAATGGGTATAACTGCCTAAGGACTATGAACAACATCCATTTAAATATGAATGCAAAACCTTCCATGTCAGAGGAATACTCGATGGCAATGATTTCATTGTTTCTAACATAAAGAAACAAAGAAGCCAGAAATGGAATCTCCAAGGGGATACACATAACATTAGAATGCAAAATCAACACCCTAAAGAAGTTCCATCTAGATTTTGCATTGTAAACACGAAAGCATTCATAATATAGACAAAATTGACTGTGATCATAAAATAGGTCATATTTCACTTACCTATATCACAATGTGATTACTCTATTGGTCAGGTTTCCATTTTGGTCACTACAAAAAGGTATTGTCATGAAAAAATCCATAATCTTTAGAATCCCATTATTATCAATTGGCAGACAATATCATATTTAAACCATAAAATGCCATGTTCAAACACTTGTTTCAATAATAATATCTCATAATGAAAGAAAGAGAAGAAAAAATATTGATAAAATCAAGAAATTACCTTTGATGTCCCAATGTGCTAACTAACCTGCAAATCTTCCACCATATATGCGCTCTCCCCTAGTGCCTACATAGAAAAAAAGAGACATTAACTGCAACATTGATATTCAGATGTCCAACCAATATTTTCCAATATTTCAATTAAATTTCAAGAGGAATAAGTAATTTGACTTGTTAAATTACCAGCACACTGGCAATAGGCAACCAAATTCCCAATCTATTCATCTTATTTGACCTAGATGTAGAGTGCCATGTCTGATTGAGAATTGGAGTTTGCACAGAAACTGGGTAAGCAGTTCCAGAAAACAATTGTCTGACAATTCAATTGTAAATGCACCTTAGGAAGTTCTAGTATTCAAAGGATAATCCATAAAATCTGTGTTTTTTAGAAGACCACTACAATTAAGGTTTGACAAAATGTCTTAAAATTACAATACACCTTGATATACCTACAAATAGTAGTACTTTCCATAACACATATATCATATATAGCACCCATCTATGAATGGACATTGCTTTACTAAGAGTATTACTGCTTTACTAAGAGTATTTAATGCATGAAACAATTTAATGCAAGAGCTGTCATCATTCCATACTAGTGAATCCAACCACTGAAACCAATCACTTCAAGTTGGTTACTTGCCAAAATAATTTCCACATACTGGTATCCCTGTTATCAATAAATGCTTTGGAGGATGATGAACACGGGACCGGTAAGTCAATTCATTTCTAGAAACCGTGTTCATAGCATTTACAAGTGAATAAATCCTGTGAACAATTTAGATTGCGATAAGTGATTTGTCATCTCAATGATATTATTGGATATTTAATATGTTTAAAGGGAAAGTTTTCTAAGACTATTTATTTTGTATACTCTAGAAGGAAGTGTTTTCTAAAAGCACAAATTTAAAAATTAAATATATTTCAACTGTTTGGTGAAAAACATTCACTCATTACACAAAATTTGAACTTACAAGTAACCAAATAAGAAAATAGTCAATACTTGTGATAACAACACACTTCATACAATACTTGGTACTGCATTTTAATCTTCATGATGAGTCAGGACACCATGCACCAAATAGAAAAAATGCCAACCTCCAACAATGAGTCGAATACTTCCATAAGTCATCATCAATAACACAGAAGGATCCCTAATAGACATAGCCAATACCACTACATTATCAGAACTTGAACTTGTATCATCATTTGGAACTTCAATGCATAATTCTTGAGTCATGTATCCACCATCAAGGATACGAACTCCTCATGCATTTACTTGTACAACACGTCATCTGCAAAATGACATCGTTATTCATTCATGAAAACATAAAATGTCAAACTATTTCCCACTATCTAGACAAATCCTTGAAATGAAAATGAATAAGGAAAATGACAATTTATGAAAATTCTGGTCCTACAATTTTATACCGTCATTCAATACAAATTGTGTAATTTGATATTTTTTTTAAAGCACTTTTGCAAATCAGCCAATTTCTAAATAGCAACCTAGAGTTGTGGAAGTAGTGAAATCAGTTATAGGACTTCGAAATTAGCTTACCATGCACCTGTGTTAAAATTTGGGATTATCTTTACAGTTGGATAACTAATCTTATGTTCATACCTTTCGGCATGGAATCAAAGACTCACAACCCTCCTGAACATCCATTTCACCACAGAGATCAACCACCTAGGCTTCGGGACATTCAAGTTGGCTACCAATATAGTTGGATTTAAGTGTGTTTATTATCAACATTTTCATATAGTTATGCAGCAATGTTTTAGGAGCAAACAACGATATTTAATACTAATTTCAATATCAAATAAGTGACCAAGTTAGTAATAATGTCAATAAAAAAAATTAGTGTTAAGGGCAGCTAGGCGGTCAAACCACCATTACCATATCCAGATATTAAAAATGATATAATGAAAGATGGTGTAGGTGAGATAGATAGGTGTAATGGGTACATTGATATGATCCCATTAATGACAATACAAACTATACCCACATACAAGTAAACACAAGAGGCAAGTATGCAAAGCCAAGAAGAGAATTGTCAGAACAATACACATTTTATACACACACATCCATATATATAAATAACCATAGGAGAGTGCTCATCTTTGACCACGACTCTATAAAAATCCAATAAAGTAGATGAGATATAATTTTGGACCTATTATCACACAAAATAGAACCCTTTAGTGCAAATGCACAAGGTTCTAAGATGAAGTGTAACTCAGAAGAGTTTCCAGTGTCACCTAAGCAACTACTTTCCTCACTTTAGGTTGGATAATCCAACACATGAGGCACTTCCTTGAGAGCAACTAAGTTTTAAAGATAGATAAAATTTTAGAATGACTTAGGTTGCTAGATCAACTATGAGTAAATTCTTGTAGTAAACTGAGTTGATATTAAATGCTGAAGTTCAGATCTGTTTTTGATGATCTTTAGTAATGCAAATTCCAGAACAAGGGGTTGAATATATATTGATGTATATGAAATGCCCTCAAATTCCAGATCCAAGTCAATAAATGAAAATATGTTATAAATTTGCAAATAATATCATTTTTCCAACTAGTGATTAAGGTTTGTAACAACAGAGAATCTTAACCTTTAAATAGATGTGAGATGAGGTACACATGAGGCTAAAACATAGGTTAGATCTAGAAACGTCAATCACTTATTAATCTGAACTTTCAACCCAAGAAATCAGCCTTCAAATGACACCTTTGATTCTATTTTTAAAGCAAGTTTTAGTAGTGAATCAGAACAGATTTATAAAGGTGATTTCCAAACATGAATCTACCATAGAATTTACTCTTCCAGAGCTGGTTTTAATGCATGTAAGTTACAAAAAATTCCGGATCTATTAATACAGTAAAAGAAAGAAGAACTAAGATTTTATAGGGACATAAAAGCTGTGACTAGTGCCTACCAAATACAAGTGGACAACTAAGGTCAATTGAGGATCTTAAATCTCTTGGCTAAGACCAGTGCTTTATGGAATAAAAACAATGAAGCATATATATGACACTAGCAGGAGGTAGGAGTAAGTACTTTATAATCAATTCTGGAATAAATAACAACAATATCTTACTTCTGTTATGAAATTATACAATAGTCAATAACACTTCAGAAATAGATGAAAAATCATCCAAAACAATGCCAACTTACCATAAAATGTACCACAAAGATTAGGGTAAGGGTGATACCTCAAGAGGGTGAGAGAAGCCACTAAATCAGTAAATTAGATTTGGAAATATTAGTTAGCAATTAAACTCAGCCCTAATTACAAATAAGGCACTCTAATAATCACAACTCCTTCTGGTAGAATTACTGACTTATAGTCTAGGGTTTAATAAAGTCATGGTTTAGGGTTTAATAAAGTCATGGTTCAGCTAGGATAGGGCACCACAGTCTTAGTCAGTCAAAATAAAAAATTCACAAGAGAAACAGTCACGGTTCAGTTAAGAGTTAACAAAACCTAGTAAATATCTCAGTTAGAAAAGAACTCAATCAAACAGTCACGGTACAATTGAGAGTTAACACAACTCAGTAAATATCTGTCACAAAAGAATTCAATAAAATAGTCACGGTACATTTGAGAATTAACACGGCTAAGATAAGGTAGATCCAAACAACACACAATCTATCAGTAAGTGGTCACGACTAAGTAAAAACTTCTTGGTCCCAGACCAAGTATCTGCCTAGTCCCAGACCAGGAAGTCTCTGTCTCATCCTGCAGAATCTGCTTGGACATTGTGTCCAAGAAACTATTTGGTCCCACACTAGAATACCCTAGAGACATATAGGGGCCCTAACCACATGTCAAAGACTTTACCATGGCATATACCTGCTTGGTCCAAGACCAAGAACCCCAAAAGACTACTGGGGGGCCTAGGTTACCTTCTAGAGTCTTACTCTACCCTAGTTAACTGACTAGGGTACCATCCTCTCTGAGAATGGGTCTTGAAGCTACATAACTTTAACATATAGTTGATATTTTAAGAATTATAAAATAATAAACAAGTTTTGAGAACTTACAAGAAAACATGAATTCTCAAAATTTTCCATGAAAATAATAACCTTTAGATTACAATACTTTGTGTGTAGCTGTGAATTCCAATTCACTAATGGTGTTAACTTTGGGATTGTAAATTAATTTTGCAGAGGAAATGCACACATTCCATCTTTAGTTCAACTTACGGACACAGAATTGCAAATAGTTTCAGACTAGTGGGGACAATAGAAGGCCTCCACAACTTGGTTGGAAACAAGGCACGATGAATATCTTTGCTTTAAGATCATGTTGAGAGCTATATCGATAGGATGACTAATGAGTGATTTGAAGCTATGACATGGTTTGGTGGAAGCTACTAGAAAAATGCAAGGGAGTTTCTACTGGGAGAATGGACAAACAAGCTCTGACTTGGTTTGGTGGAAGCTACTAGAAAAATGCAAGGGAGTTTCCCTCAGAGAATGAACAGACAAATGAATGCAAGGCCACAGATAGATAATGGAGGCCTCACAGTATTCTGCACACATCGCTAAAGTGAACGCTTCTTTTGTAAAGAAGAAGTAGTTGCTCAACATGCAATAGCATCAGAACCAACAAGGAGTTCAATGCAACATGCAAGTAGGATCCTGAAATTCTCTTGTTCAGTCTTTTAGAAGAATTCAGGTCTACTCTATCCCTAGTGATTACTATTTAGAGTAATAGTAACAAGTCTAGCATTTCAACTTTAGGTTTGTATAGAATTTAGTGCCACTCACCACTTGTGTAACTAGTCTAGCATTTCAACCTTAGGTTTGCATAGAATTTAGTGCCACTTACCACTCCTTCCACTGGATATCAAAGAGTTCATGTCTACTTTTTCTCTGTACCTGTATCTAGTGATACATTAAAGTAATACCAATCACTAGTATAAATAGTCTAGCATTTCAATTTTAGGTATCCACAAGAATTTAGTGTCATTCTCTAGCATTTCCATTTGCTATCAAATATCTGAAGAGCATTAGTTTCTACAAGAGACGCACATGTAGAATGAACAAATAGGTGATCACATTTATATATCAACAGTCGAGAAATTTAGTGAACCATACCTTTAAGCGTCGTGATAACTCCTTGGCATGCAAAATTTTGGCTAATTTGGATTTCCCGTATGCCTTTTTATCTGAATATCTGAACCAAAACAGAGTTTTAAATGTTATAATATAACATAATATACATGGGAGATAGTTGGATTCAAAGCAACAGAGAGCTCTACAATGTTAAGTTTGTATCAAATGATACAAGGGATCTTAAGACTTACTTATTTGTGAAAGAATTTTCTATACATTGCTGGTATCCTACGTTCTATGGTTTCTATACTAAATACGCAACACAAACTGATCAAGTTAAGGAATACATTGAGAAGACATGTACAAGTAACCTCACCCACTCTCATCATTTATCGTATTGAACCGTATCCCTTCATCATACGTAAGGAAGTGTGCAACGGAAGAAAGATTCACAATCCGTCCTTCAACTCCAGTCTCTTTTGCAGTCTTTTTCATATTATCAAGCAACAAATTTCTCAATAGGAAATGACTTGCAAGAGTAGGACCCATCAAGTTGGTTTGGTTTATAAAATCTACAATTAGACTAATGCATGAGCATAAATCATCATGCTTCTTACAAGAAACTTATGAACTTTGATGTTTGATTCAAACGGTTTGTTAAAAAGGGTTCCACTTGCCCCTTTTATACCATTGAATCATTTCATTGAATATGGAATTATAGTAAATAATTGATCTCAATATCTACCAGTTGCCCCTTATCTAATTAACTTTTTCTGTCTCCAAAACCTGAAGTTTATCAAACCCCAAAGATCTTACAGTGCCCACCCAAGCATTTCCTTAAATACACAAACCAAAGTGTGAGATATAGTAGTGATGTAAAAAAACGACAAGAAAACCATCAAGTAGCTAAATAATAGGAATTTGGGAAAGCACATCACAATAGTGGATGTTTGCTACCTCACATATTTGATAATTGCCACTGTCCATCCAACCTTTCCTAAAGAGCGATGCTAATAGCAAGAATATAGGCTTATATATGGAATGGCTACTATGATATTATTTGATTTCAAATAGTTATCATAAAAACTATATCTGAAACAAACTTTTTGCTGCAATGATGCGTAGAATAGGAACATACCTACATGGTTTGTTGCAAAATGCATCTCTAGGCCATCCTCTGAAAGCTTGAAGGGGCAAAACATAACCCCAACATTATTTCTGAAAACGGAAGAGCAAATATTAAAAGGGAACATCTAGAGTCACATGTTATGTTCCAAACATCTATGAAGTTTGCATGTTCTAATATGCTAGTATATGAAGCTTTTGTCTCCATAAAAGCGTTTTAGGTACTCCACAGTACAAGGATAGCCAACAATGACACCAGTATCATGATATTACATATTTGTACAACAAAAGAAAACCAAATTATAACCGAACTAATGAAAACTCCAAATAAAATTATCTTGCAAGAAAAACAAAGCTATCAACAACAATAATCCTTCTGCTATTCCTAAATTGTGAAATAAGCAATTTGGTTGTTCAGGCATGTATGTCAATTCAGATCAATAAAATCAACAAGTTATTGGGAGAGACCCATGTTTATAGATGAGAAGGAGATGGTGATTAGTTTCTATTGCTCAAGAATATGAAGGCAATGTTTATTGGAAATTTGTAACTATAATTTCAACCATATTATGGTCCTTTAAAAAACACTAGGGCTAATCAAATTTAAAAAGTACACTTCCAACATAAGTTAAAATAATGGTACATGATGGAAAGTGTTTTATTTTATGGATGCATTTTTTATTTTATTTTCTTGACAGAAACATCACTTATTTTTTGGCCAGGGTTGGGGACAAGTTCCCCCCAAAACCCCCAATCCCACTACCGGAATTTATTCATATCTACCAGGATCGGGCTTAAGATCTGGAGTTAATGGATTATCACTCCTAGGGCATGTCACTCTGAGGATTCTTAGTTTTGGGTGCCAAAGGCACCCTCACTTTATATCCCACTACCGGAATCTATTCATATCTACGAGGATCGAACTTGAGATCTGGAGTTAATGGATTATCACTCCTGGGGCATGTCACTTCGAGGATTCTCAGTTTTGGATGCCAAAGGAACCCTCACTCTGAGAATTAAACCTGAGAAATTGATGCAAGATCCTTTTGACATGCATTAGAAATTATTATTTCAAATCACATGCATTTAAAAGAAGAAAATTTGAATCTTTTTTCTATGAATACTGGAAAGAATCATCCCTTATTTAAGTACAACCACTGCTAGTTATACATCTCACATATTATGTGAAGAATTATAAGAAATAGGCATAATTGGGAGATCTTGATACAAATTTACTGAATTATAATGATACAACTTTACTGGATTATAACCACAATAGTAACGTGTTAGATAAAGCATGAAAACAAATTATATTTTCTTGTTCTACCTTCAAGCCTCTGCATCTGCATTTTACATTTTCTGCAGAATTTGAATAATGCATCAAATTTTACCTATGAGTATTCATGCATTACAACTAAAATCGAGGAACTATTTTCCCTTTCAATTTCTATGAAAGTTACAATCAATCTAAAATCCATCATGACTCTTGCATTCAGTATACAATCTGAATGCAACAGAATTATCTTAGTGAGAAATGCCTTCAGTGCATACCTGCAATCATCAGACAATCCTACATTGAACTCAGCTAAATATATTGGTATAGAAATGATGATATCCATATGAAAGGGAAAATATGTACTATATTTCCTGAGTCATATTATTTTCACGTAAAATCTCGGTGTATAATTTGTCATCTAGAAATTCCAAATCCTTGGTTCTCATCTCAAAAGATGGCGTGCTTCTTCCTCTAGGCCTGATTTGTGACAAATCCTGATCAAATACTCATAGTTACCTGAATCCAAATTGGGATCAGTTCCACTCTGCTGAATCAGGAATGAATGTGCTTCCTCAAAACCTTTGGCTATAAGAATTCCCTTAAGAAGATAACTATAAGCACCATACAAAGTCTTAATCCCTTCTTCTTTCATTTTATCCAAGAGCTGAAGCGCGCTTTCCACTCTTCCTATCTTGCAAGCAGAATTAATCATTATATCATATGTCGCTACATCCGATTTGCAGCCACTCTCAACCATGCTCTCAAGTAGTTCGGCTGCCCCTACGAATCGTTTTCTATAACAAAGCTTACTGAAAAGAATATTTTAGGTGATTAAATCAGGAGGACTACCTGTCATCTTCATCATCTCAAATAAAACATCTACCTTATCCTTCTGGTCATTCAGACAAAAACCAATTATAAGTGGACAAAAAGTGGCTGCTCTCACACCATAACCAACACTCATCATTTTTTCCAACACGCCCAAAGCTACATTGGTGTGATTCTCTTCACAGAGAGCCGCAATAAGCATTTCATAAGCATGTCTTATGGGAGAAATTTCCAGCTTATCAATCATTTCAATGACTTTATTCAGCATATTCGAATCATCATGCCAGGCAGTGGCAAAGGAAAATGTTTTCACAGAATAATTGCGACGTGCAGGTAGCATCTCTCCTAAATTATTTTGCAGGATTTCAAAGTCCTCAGGGAGACCAAGAAGATTGGTAAGCTTGTTATATGTTAAAGTGTTATGGGTGAACCCTGGTTGTAGTTTGGTCCATTGGAAAAACCTCATGGCCAAGCTTAGGGAACTTGTTGTCTTCAATACCATATTTACCAGTCCTTGGTTTATCTGAACACCCAATTGAGTTAGGGTTTCTTCCATGTCTTTGTCACCCTTTTCTAAGACTTCGCATATTTCTCTTCCAGCTTCCTCCAGCTCCCATTTCTTTTTCTCTCGGGTTTTGTCATTTTCATTAAATTCATGGAAGGCGTCTTCCTCTTTTTCCTTGTTTTCGTCTTCGCTCGAGGGCTGCTTTATTTTTGTGGGGATTTCAACAATGGCCGATGCTTTCATAGAATAAAATTTATGGGACAAAACAAATTCATGAAAATGATGAAAGCTCTTACCGTTTTTGAAGGTTTTTAAAGCAGTGGAGTCGACATTCCATGCCATTGCGATGGTGGAGAACTAAAATGTTGGTGGCTTAGCTGGCTTGTTGAAAACCCTCGCTTGAGCTGTTGCACAACACAAAAAAACCACAACTGGCATTGCACAATGCATTGAGCATCACGAGTCAAAATTGAACCCTTCATAGCCCTTCCGTGTAAAGTTAAATATGTCCTTAAAAAAATATAAAATTTGAATTTTACCCTTCGACATCATTTATATCAACATTTCAAAAGAAGTGAAACATTTGAAATTACCCATCCATATAAATTTCTCAACATGTTGAAATTCCTAAATATTGGAAATATGACCAGTGTAGATCCAAATCCTAGGCTCTATCAAGCGCCGAGAGGGATCAAATCTCTTCTTAGGTATCCATTGATTTGATTCAAACCAAAAGACAAATCTTTTTAGTTAAGGTCCACATATAATAATATTATTATTGATATTTAATATTATTTATGGCCGACATATAGTATTTATTATTATTTTTTATTTTGTTAGGAACGAACATTACAACATTTCTCCATACATGATTTTAAAACCATTTGCAAGGCCCTCCTAAACCATGTACAATAAAACCATGGGTTGTTTAGGAGGCCTTGCACATGGTTTTAAAACCATATGGAAGGCCCTCCTAAACCATGTTCAATAAAACCATGGGTTGTTTAGAAGGCCTTGCACATGGTTTTAAAACCACGTGCACATAGTTTTAAAACCATGTGCAAAGCCAACATTTTTTTGCGGATAATTCAATTTTTTATTTATTATTATTTTGTTAGGCAGGAACGTTACAACATCTCCCCCATATTGTGTTTTTTTTCCTGATCCACATTTTTTTACGAATAATTTAATTTTTACTCTTTTATTGTTTTGTTAGGCAGGAATATTACAACATCTTCCATTTTCTTTACGGAAAATTAAATTTTTTTACGGATAATATTACAACATCTTCCCCATATTAGGTGGTTTTTCTGGCCGACATTTATTTTGGCCTATAATTTAAAAAATTATTTGTTATTAATAAAAATAACGTTACGTAACGTTATGTACATAACGTTACATAACGTTATGTAATGTTACAAGATCTCTCCCATACTGGGCTGTAGAGCACCTCTTGGCACAATAAAGTTACACTCATTATTCAAAATATTGGAAATATGATAAATTATAATCACTTACTCACTCAGGCCATGCACTCATTGCTTAGTTGTGCAAGATGGCCATTAAGCATTGATGACTACAAGGCACTAGCCATTGAGAGGTGACTTTGATTCTCGAGTCACTAGGGCTTGCAATCTAAAGTGTGACAATGTGTCAACAACTATGACTATAACAAAAAATAACAACTACTAGTCTACTGCTAGGCCCGAAATGAGCTCAAAATTTTGTGCCTACTACCTATGTGAACCTCGCTACCAATGTCTACTCTTTTTTCGTCAAAATGAAATTCAAAAGGCCGGTTTGATAAGTCCTCCTCTACAAGACTTCATTTCTTTCATGAATATAATGGACTCATGACAACTATAAAGAACACTCGATGTCATGCAAATACAAATAATGGCATGTAGCTAGGATCACAAACTGTGTAGAAGTTGATTTATGCATTGCTATCGAGAGGTGTCATTGGGCACACGATATGGAGAAACAATAGTTATTAATAAAATTAAAAAAAAACATTTGTTGGATCAAGAATAGTCTTCAATTTGATGGGTGGCATGATCGTGATGTAATATCCCTCTGTCCTTCCAAACATTTGTGGTTTCTCACAACATTTGTCCTTAGCGCTACCAAAATACATATAAAAATTACTTGTTTTTACATCATCTTGTATTTAAATCCTCATCTCATAGTCATAACTAAGGATTATTATGCATGCACATACTCACCTTATAATACGAATTGGGTCAAGGCCCAAAGACAACCATAAAATATTAAATGTATCAAGATGCAAAGAGTAAGAGACAACTATAAGTAAGTCTTATATTAAATTTACCTTATAAGTCTTTAATTAACACTATCAACTGAGATTTGACACATTGGATTGTTCTGATCTTCTTATCACTCCTTACCAATGTGATTGCAAGGCATTCTTTGAAGGTGAAGCCCATAATTTTAGGTCTTCTTCCTCATCATCATGCCTTTCGGTAAGACAATAAGGAGGGTAGTGGCCTGCCTCATTATCATGCCTTTTGGTAAGACAATAAAGAGGGTAGTGGACTGCATCAACATGGAAATTGGTTTAGACATAGAAGATATACACATTAATTGTTTTCATTAAATAATTTAAATTCTTACCGGTGACTATTGATTTAGTGAATCGTGGATTGGTACAAAACACAATAAATTCCAGAGCGCCAAGCACTTAATTACTCACACCTATAGCTTTCTCAAATCTAGCCATTAATAAACTTCTTTTGGTATTCTGGTTCAATTTAAAAGGCGGAGTGTTGAGACTCAGACATGCGGTGAGTTGCAAGGATTCAATTGACTTAGACCCCTCCATCACATACATGTATGCTTTCACATTAAGCATTGAAAGAACAATATTTGTTTTTTGCATTTTTTTGGTGAAAGGTTTTAGTTAATTTATACTTATCAATTAAAGTACAATTATTTATATTTCCCTTCATCTTTGCAAGGATGAAAGAATAAATTCCCTTCCAATTGAAATTAAGAACCACCCTTCAAATTTGATCATTGATTGCGACCTGCATTGTAGAAGCCATTTATTGAATGATACATTTTATATTGATTTTAAAAGCATATCCTCAATAAAGAATCACCTCATGAGAGTTCAATTGGGTTGGGGAGACTGGGGTGTTATTATTTTTTATTTATTAATTTTAAACCTCAAAATATAGGTTGGATACAGGAAGTTATTATGGTTTTTAACAATTTTGTATTAAGAAAATATATCAAGAGTAGGTGTATTTATCTGGGTTTAGATTGTAAGTAGAATGATTAGTATTTTGGTTGTAATGTAATATACGTCGCTATAGCGATGAACGCCCATCGCTATAGAAATGTTATGGACTACGCGTTGCTACAACGACAATCGTCAGGGACATTTTTTTTTTCCCAAAATTTTAAACTATTTTCCACAAAAAAATTGATTTTAACTTATTCGTGGCAAACTGTCGTGGTACATTTGAGCCATATGTAGTAGTGTGATACTATATGAGGAGGATATGATGATGATTCCATTGTACACTTTAGAAGTACATGTCCAATATGATGACTAGATCAAGATGATCACCGTGTCTTCTACATAAGAAAAAATATAAAGAGGGATAACTTTCTATGCCAATTTGTTTTGATTCTCTGTATTGTCATGACATGTTGCATATATGTGATTGATAATTTAGGTGACATTAAGGTAATTTACCCCTCATTATGATTAATCAAGATATAAAAGTTCCATGATTACGATCATTTAGGTGCCACTATGACAAATCAAGACCCAAAAGTACTATCACATGAATCATGATCATCGACATTGACATTAATATATCTGACGTTATGACGGACTTTTTCCGAACACAATTCCTAGCTTGGTTCCTTTCGAAATTTCTGGCATTATTCCAGGCATTATACCTGCATCTATACCTGGAACTATGTTGGATGTTTTCTAAGTACAATTCCTAGATCTATAATTGGCGCTATGTTGGATGTTTTTCTTGCTGAAATTCATGGCACAATTCCTGTCGCTAACCATGGATTAATATATGGTGTTATGCTATTCATGACATTTTTTTGGAGGCTATTCTTGGAGTTATATGGGATGATTTTTTGGAAGCTAATTGGGATGTTAATTTGGATGCTAATTGGGATGATAATTGTGATGCTACTTGGGACGCTACTTGGGACGTTGATTGGGATGCTAATTAGCGTCCAAAAAAAGTCAACTTTTAAAAAGGGATGCTAATTGGGATGCTAATTGGGACACTAATTAGCATCCAAAATAGCGCCAACTTTTTTAAAAAGGGACACAAATAATGCCAATAAAAGCGCCATCCCGTGGAAAAGCATCCACTTTGTCCAAAAAATGATGAAAAATACACTAAAAGTGATAATGGACGCTAAAAAGGAAGCTAAAAGAGACGCTAATCACAGGGTTTTGTTGTAGTGTATGTAATTGATGAACAACTATTAATTCAGTGGTTCCTTGCCGGTCTATCATAGAAAATTTGACGGCACATAAGCCTGGAGACATTTAAAACGTACGAAGATGTGCTTACTAAAGCTCTACAAGTGGAGATGGATGAAAATTTCCCAGCATATCCCATGGATACTAGACTGGAAGAACAACTCAAAATCATGCAGAAATCATTGAAAGAACTGAACCTTAAGAATCAAGATGTCCGGTGCACAAAATGCTCAACGAATGGACACACAAAAGATAACTATCGACAAGACATCAGCCGACAGGACGTTTAATTTGTTCAGATGAAGTACTTCTGTGACATCTACCAAGAACATGGAGAACACACAACAAAAGATTGACTGTATAACATGAAGAATGGTAAAGCATCTTGGTGTGCAATCTGTGAAGTTAAAAGTCACGCCATGGTCAACTACCACCTAAACTTATAAAATCGACAAAACTACCAAGCAGTTTACTAGACAAACGCAATTGCACAAAACAACGATAATAATCAGCGAAGCAATGCTCAAAATGAACAGAATAATCAAAGATACGAAGGTTGTCGATATGAGCATCGGTTAGACAATCGTCGTGGAGGATATGGAGGTCAAGGTCGATTCCCTGGGAATTGTGACAGCCAACCACATCGGCCCATCCAATGTTTCACATGCTACAAATAAGGTCATTGATATGCAGACTGCCCATACAAGGAAATAATCGATTTAAAATTTTGTACTAGCTGTGGAGTTGGGGATCACTCATTAGAGGATTTCCCTACTATGCTTGATAAAATCAATAAAAAGAAAAATGTTAATGTCTTATCGTGCATTCAAAAACATGATGTAATCAATACAAAGAATTTGCATATTGTAACCCGACAAGGGACAAAAATTGGGAGTGATAATCCATGCATAAGCAAAATAAAAGAAAAAATGATTATCTTAACCCAGCTAAACAAAAAAAACTGTATAAAGACATAACAAATGTATTTAAAGAATTTGCTCAACAAGAAGAAGTTGATGATAGTTGACAAAGCACAATGAAATAATTAATGCGTTTAGTAAAAGATGATAAAGCGGTATCTCATTTCATTGAATTATTGTATAATATGAAACACAACAATAATACAGAAAAGCAAACAAAAAACATATGCAGTTTAAATCAGAAGGACAAAAGTGATGCCGACCCACAAGTAAACAAGTAAACATTATGACTCATGACACTTGGGAACAATTGGGTAGACCTTGACTATATGAGTTAGGAATATACCTGAAATTAGCCGACCAAGGTCTGATTGAACCTATTGGAGTTTGGAGAAATGTCGACACGACAATAAAAGGAATATCGACCGAAGTCGAATTTGAATTTATTGACCCTAAGGAAGGATCTAGTTCTTTCCCAGTGTTAGTAGGTCAACCTTAGGGAAGAAAAATGAAAGCATCGATATCCTTAGACAAGGAAAGGATAAAACTAAAAGGGAATGGACAAAAAGTTATAGTACCTATCCATCCATCCCAAGGAGAACCTTGGATAGAACCTATTGATGAAGAAGTCAACATCCGACAATTATATCAAATACAAAACAATGAAGACTACACAGAACCTAATGTTTATGGTGAACTTCACTTAGGCAATCAAGATTCAGTAGGATACAACTCAGATGCAGAATTATATGATTGGGAAGTCAAAAAATACAAAACACAAGCAAGAAGTTGTTGTACCATTCAAATAGTGCAGAAGAAACCAGTCCAACAATGCTTCTTGGTGTCCATCATCCCAAAAATATTTGAAACAAAACCAAGGAATATCCTACCCTAAAACCAACAAATGTAAGTATCAAACAAATCCCAAGATACAAAGAAAGAGAATCACCAGTTATGCATATAGAACAAGTATCCAGAAACATTGGTGAACATGGACGACCACAAAGCTTAGTGGAAACCTTCACAGGTTAAGCTGCTATATGGTGGGATACCCATCAATCAAGATTGTAGACATGGAGAACAAATTCGACTTAATTTATAGAAATATTTGAAGGAAAAAGGTTAACCAATCAAGCCCAAATACCTATGTTCATCCAAGGGCAGGATCCAGAAGACTACATAAGAACATGTGAAAAAGAATGGAAAAGACGTGGGTATAAGGATGAACGTACATGGCCACACCTGTTTCCATCGACGCTATTCGACTTACCAAACAAATGGTACAAAATGGAAGAAGCTCAGGGGAAACATTCCTATGGCATGAAATTAGAGATAATTTTATCAAAGACTTCAGCTTTATACCACAAGACGAAAATTTAGTCAAAATTGCAAAACAAATCAAGGCATTTATAGAACCGACCGGGAACAAAACCCTAACACAAAATCATGACCGATCGACAATAAACTACAATAACATACAAACCAAGACAACACCACAGTCAACAAGACTACAAATGGAAGATGAAAATATGGAAGGGAAAAGATTTCGATGGAAATCATACCATTCAGAAACAACAAAACCAATTCACACAGTACTCAAAGTCGAGACAACCGACAAAGAAGACACCGACCGAATGACTGCAACAGACTTTCCTGCTACATTTTCACAGTTCAAAGAAGGGAGCTGACCAATCAATGAAGCCAAAGCACTAGCATGGTTAGATGCTAAAGTGAAAACTAAATAATTTGACATCTCAAATGATGGTCGACCAAAAATGGAAAAAATTGGAGACTACTGGAGTGAAGAACAAACAACAGAAATATTAAACTTACTAAAAGAATTCCAGGATGTATTTGCTAGAGACTACAAAGATCTCAAAGGTATAGTCCGTAAAATGGGTGAAATGAAGATCGACATTAAACCTGATGTCTGACCTGTAAAGAAAAGACCATATAAATTAGCTCATAAATACAAAGAGATAGTCAAGAAAGAGATTGATAATATGCTTGTAGCAGGAATTATCTACCCTATTGACCAATCAGAATGGGAAAGTCTAATGGTTGTTCAACCAAAGAAACATGATCCAACCAATTTAAGGATCTGTGTCGACTTCAAAGACTTAAATAAAGTTACATTAACAGACCCATTTCCAACACCTTATGCAAATGAAATTTTAAATGAGGTCGCAGGACATGAATGCTACTTGTTTATAGATGGATTGTCAGGTTATAACCAAGTACCAATAGCCAAAGAAGATCAGAAAAAGACAACATTCATAAGTGAATTTGGCTCATTTGCTTACAGAGTTATGCCTTTTGGACTAAAAAATGCACCTGCAGTATTTTCGAGAATTGTGGTCAAAACATTTCAAGAATATATTTACAAAACAATGGTAGTATATTTCGATGACTGGACAATATAATCTATGCTGAAAGATCATTGCAAATGGCTAAGGCTCATGTTGGAACGATGCCGACAAATCCAGCTATCTCTAAACATAAGGAAATGCATATTTCTAACCCCTATAGGGATACTATTAGGACACATTGTCTACAAAGAAGGAATCAAGGTCGACTTTGCAAAAATACAAATTATCCTTGACTTAAAACCATCGGTGAACCTAAAATAAGTCAGGGTACTACTTGGTCATACAGAATATTACAAAAAATTCATAAGGTACTATTCAGATATGACCTATCAATTGGAAGAAATATTAAGAGAAGATCAGGAGTTCAACTGGACAGAGGAATGCAACATATCATTTGAAACATGAAAAAGGAAGCTAGTCGAAGCACCCATTCTAAGGTTCCTGAATTGGTCGACCAAATTCCATGTACACATCGACGCATCAGGCTTGGAAATAGGAGCAATATTAACTCAACTAGGAGACGATGGAATGGAATACCCCATAGTTTACAACAACATAAAACTAAATAAAGAAGAAAGAAACTATTCGACAACAAAGAGAGAAGCCTTAGTAATGGGTTTTGCACTACAGAAGTATTGACATTACCTACTAGCCAACCCTTTCATTTTTTATACCGACCACCAAGCATTAAAATATCTTATAAATAAACCCTTAAACCATGGAAGAATTTGTCGATGGTTACTTCTATTCCAAGAATTTGAATTTGAAGTCGTTGTGAGACCATAAAAATTAAATGTCGGACCTGACCACTTATCACGAATCGACACAGGAGAGGAACCGGTAGGAGTCGAAGACGACCTGCTGGATGCAAATTTATTTCGAATAGAAGCAGTACCAACAAAATTAGAGGAAATAGCTCAATTATTAGAAAATGAAAAAGCACCAGAGGGCATGAGCACGGAAAAGAAACAAATCTTTTCCATGAAAGTTGTACCGTATAGTCTCATAAATGGATTTGTATATAAAATGGGCTTGGATGACATCCTCAGAAGATGCATATTAGAACATGAAAGAAATAATATCATGTATGAAGCACACTATGGACTGGATGGAGGACATTTTCAAGCAGACACAACTGCCAAGAAAATACAATAGTTAGGGCTATGGTGGCCGACACTATACAAAGATAGAAATTTTTTTGTAAGCCAATGCGACAGATGTCAACGACTGGGTCGACCTCTCCATAGTACAAAAATTCCCTTGATATCAGTAAACCCAAGTTTTTACATTTGAAATTTGGGCCATCGACTTCATAGGGCCATTCCCCATACCAACAAAAAGAACAGGTGCAAAGTACATAATAACTGCAGTAGAATATGTAACCAAGTGGGCAGAAGCAGAAACAGTCGACACATGTTCTAGTGAGATAGCTTCTAAATTTATCTATGAAAATATAATTACCAGATTTGGATGCCCAATAACCTTAATCAGCGACCAAGGTTCACACTTTATTAATAAAACCATCAAAGCACTAACAAACTAGTTCAAAATTGACCACCGACGTAGTACAACTTATCACCCCTAGTCGAATGGGGAAATCGAGGCATTTAACAAAACATTAACAAAGGGACTAACTAAAATATGTAACACTAATAAGGATGATTGGGACAAAAATATACTTGCATTATTATGGGTTTACAGAACAACATACAAGCGTTCGACCGACCAAACACCATTTCGACTAGTCTATGGACAAGAAGCAGTTGTTCCACTACATTTTCGACACCCAACACCTATCATAGCAGATATTTTACATGTCGATGTTGAACAAGCCAGGAAGGACTGATTGATGCAATTAAGCAAGCTAGAATAACACCGACTGATTGCTCTACAACACCAAGAAATTCAAAAACAATAGCAGAAGGCTTGGCACGATCGCAATATTAAAAAAAAGAATCTGTCGGTAGGGGATCTCACCTTGCTATACAACAGTCGAGTAAAAGGAAAACCCAAAAAGTTACATACAGAATAGATGGGACCCTACGTTGTCGAAGATATTCATGCCAATGGAACAGTTCGACTAAGGACGTTACAAGGCATAGTATTTCATAAACTTGTTAATGGTGTCCGACTAAAATGGTACAAAAATTAAAATAAGTTAAAAAAAAAACATAAATATAACAACCATAACTGCCAGGAAAAAAAAAAAGAAAAAAAGAAAAAGAAAAAAAAAAGAACCAACACCCATAACCTAGGATGACATGAAACCAACGCTTCTATAGCTGACATCAAACCCATCGACATACCACCATCGACCGCTCACATGATCGACATTGACCAACGACCTCGAAGGTCAAATCACACCTTCATGACTACAGTCAGAAGGAGCGCCAAAAGAAAATCACCATTAACACAAAACCCAGACAATGTGCTGGAACATCACTTCCGCCATTAATACACCCATCGATAGAAACGTCAAACACACCACCTATAAATACTAGACCAGAAAGGATCATTTACAGTATTTCGAAGAGATAGAGCAATTCAGCAATCAGAAAGTTGAGAATCGAGAACCTATAAGAAAAGTCGACCCAGAAACCGACAAGATGGCACCAAAACAAACCAGAGCCGTAGCTGCAAAGACAGAAGAACTGCAATCTGTTGAAGCCCCATTGATGAGAAGGGTAAGAAACATAAAAAACGCCAAAGTAAAAGAAACCTCATGGGTGAAAACATGGGTCGAAATCAAGGAATGGGCTTATGTCGACAAGAAACCGACACAAGTAGCAGAGAAGATAAACCACAACTCCATTATGAACTACATGAACACACTGTTCATGGCAAGTTTTGGAGGAACCAAGGAAACATCAGTAAAATTTATTATCAGCTGGTACCACAACGAGAAATTTTACTTCGATAGACCAATCGAAATCTTTGGAGAATTCATATACAAACTAACTGGTCTCTCCAACCAAGGTGACCCAGTCCCTGTCGGAATAAAAGAAGGACTGTTAGAACGATTAACTAGAATTCCCTTTGGGAAGAATTCAAAAGGGCTAATGATTAGCTAGATACAAGCCTGGATGCTACAAACTGCGTCCAAAATCATAGCAACAGGGCTCACACCTACAGGTTGAGGGAGCGACCTGAAACTGAATATGCTAGAGGCAGTAGACACGATAGCCAAAACAAGAAAAGTATACAGATGGGATCAGTATGTTGCTGACATTCTTAAAACTATCTGTGAGAAATGGCAAGAGTCAGGCGGGATTATAATGTTTCTGTTTCTAATAATCTGGATAGTGATGTACCACTTGTGCCCAGTCGGGGACAAGCTGTTCCAAGAACTGACAAAATTCCATATGTGGAAGTTCAAGCCATTTGAGCAGACTAGAACATTGAAAGAACTGGCAAATGGAAAAGTACTATTGGAAAACTGGCTCCAACAGCTGAAAGTTCAGACGACCAGATGGAGGGTGCCTTAAAACATCCGATGAAGTCTGCCGAGAACAGCACACGTCCAACTGGAGCTCAACCACACTGCTATTTGGTATATACAGGGTGCAAAAGCAAAACCTCTCGACTATTACCCAATAGCCAAAGAGATTTTCCGTGAACTAGCTCGACAATTAGGCACAAAGCTGTCGATACCAGCAAAATCCAAGGAAGGAAACATAGCAATCGAAGAACCACTGAAAGACCAGGAGAAAGAAAAAGACTATGAAATCCGACTACACATAAGCGCTTTTTTGTCGAAAGAAACACCAGTAGAAGACACTAATAGATTGCAAATAACAATAATACCACCAACGACCCAAAGGGGAAGTGTACCGATAGAGCAGCAGGTAACCAAACCAGCTAAAGAAACTATCAATCTAGTTCAACAGTAGGAGGGAGGGGAAGAACTAGAGGAAGACATTGAGCCCGACAATCTTGAGTATACCATAACCAAAGATACAATTAAAAAACTATCAAAAGAAATAGCAGATGTAAGAAAAAAGGAAACAGAAACAAAAGGGAAGGGGAAGTGCAAGCTGATCCTTTCAGAATTAGAAGATGAAGAAGAACTAGCAGCTATTTCCGTCGACATCATAGAAGACACTATAGCAAACAAATTTTCGGTCAAGACACATTTCAAACGCTTTGTCGCGTCGAGAGCACAATAGGGCCGGCCGAAAAAGGTAAAAAGTACAAACACCGCAACGGTTGAAAATATTGTCGATTTAGTGTCTACACTTCCACCCCCATCTCCGACCCAGATCACACAGGAAGAAATTCCATAACTCCCCCCCATAATCCTAGTCGACATATGCAAAAATGCTATGCCGAAAACCCTAAAGGATAGGTTTAACCAAGACAGAGATTTCCAAGAATACATTGAAAAATTGCCTGAGCTACTCACCTCTATCTAGAATATCACCACCAAGTGTCCTCTGATCAAAGCTAATGGATCAAGACAACTCATTCCCCCACAACCTGGACAAATACCCCAGAAGTCGAGGTCTATGGAAATTTTAAAGTCAATATTTGTGAGGAACCCCAACAAGACAGCTCAAGTTGTCGCAAGTCGAACCTCATCCTTTATCCCAGCTGACATCCCACACCCTCCATTAGCCAATGAACTAGCAAGAGATGTGGAATAAGGGAACCTAGAAGAAATCAACCGGGTAATCGAAAACCTATTCTCTGACGTCCCAGAGGATTCACCACCACAAGTCTAGGACCTGACACCCGACCACATCCCTACCACACCAATTACACTCGACCATTCACCATCACCACCACCACTTCCCAATCCAGAATCTACACCTGAACCATCTGTGTCTGAACCACTTTTCCTTGAACCCTCTACACAAAATCCCCCAGATACACACCCAACTACAGAGCACATCTAAGAGACCCAACTAGAATTTCCACTGACCGTCACGGACTAGCAACCAGAAAATCCACTACCAGAAAATCAACCATAGGAAGGTCTAATCCTTGCAAATGCACAAGCACAGCAACAAGAAGAACAACATAAACATAAGAGGAAGAGAGAAAGAAAGAAGAACGACCACCAAAAAGAATCACAATCAACAATGGTCCACATTATCCAACTTGGGTCGACCACTGCAGTCGACGCAACAAAGATGAAGGACAGAGAGTTGGGACAACTCTTAGAAACTCTGGCCACTGAAGCAAAAACAAGAAGCCAGACTAGATGCAAGGAGCTCGATGACACTGAGAAGGAACAAGTCGAATCCCCGTTAAAATGTAGAAACCTAGCACAATCTGTAATACCAGGACCGATGGAAGTCGACATCAACAAACTGCTTGAAAAGGCATATCAACTGTTTGAGAGTGTGGTGTTGACCCTACAAGAACAGATGCAAAATATAAAAGAAGAACAAAAAGAACAAAAATCTAGATTACTGATGCAACAATACACAACCTTCTCAGAAGCGTACAAAGTGCTACAAGACCACATGGAAGAGTCTGTCACAATAGAAGTGGTACTACGGGATTGGCCTACTTATTACGGGAAAGTCTTTTAGTAGACCCAAATGAATTGAAAACAAATTCAAGAATTAAAAAAGAGAACGAGCACTGAGGAAGCATTGAGAATCACAATACAAGATCAAATAGTGTTGGAGACAACCAAAATATAGAGACTCGAGAGATAAGCACACCAGTGGGTGTAGCAGGCACTCCCGATCTTGGAGAAATTAGACACCATCTGCCCGTAGATGAAGAGACTTTTGGAGACAACAGAAGAAAAAGACCAGTTCATGGGACCCAACATGGAAAGAATAGCAGACCTTTCCATTCAGGAGAAGATGTCGATGTTATCAAGCATTACAACACTGACCATTGACATCTAGAAAGTACTTCAAAGTTGGACAAAATTCCAACCTCAATTGGCTGTTACAACAGAAGCAATTGTTGAAGTATGTATACAGAAACAACCAACCATCCGACTTCATAGCCCATAAAAGACAAACAAGAAAATAACTACCTTAGACAGTAAAAGAGTTTTGAGTACCTCTCCTGTTTCTTCGGGACGAAGAAAGATTTTGTTCCTGGGGGAGATGTTGGAGGAGCGAGTCGGTAAGCCGACTAAGTCGATTGGACAACTAATTAGAGATTAGGTCGGCTGCATAAGGTCGTGTTAGATGACTGAACCAATAGGTAGTTTCATGTAACTATTTGTAAATCATATATATTAGGCTATTGAGCCAGATGAGAACTTGGTTCAGTTCTGTGTTTGTATGGACCCTTATAATATAATATAATCTGTTATTCTACATATATGTTCTTGTTTCTTGTCTCTGTTATGTTTGTATGCTTCAATGTGTATTATTGGAAACCCTCTGTGATCCATGATATTACAACACTAATCAAAGGTATGAAAGAAATCCACTCTAAGAGACAGTTGTTGGCATAGTTACACTGGCAGTTCAATATCACTTCATTAAACAACTAAATTGGTTAGAGTGGGACTTGTACATGAATAAGCTTAGTATATGAGCACTCGATTTTTAGTTTTATTTTAACGTGTGATTGGTGTACGAAAAATAATTTGTTATCAACTCATTATAGTATGTTGTAAACCATATGGTTAATAAATGATTCCATAGCCCAATGGAGCAAAGGAATTGTATTGGATTGTACATTTTAAATGGTTTTAGTTTCAGTTTTCAGTTTTATTTTGCAGCAAATTGGTTTGATATTTGTTATCCACTAAGTTGCACTATTGGGAATTTTAAGTGAGCCACCAAAGATCAGAACAAATCAATTGTTCTTACACAGTGCTCGGAATTTCCATGGTTTCATCAGGTCCAGTTGTGGTCCCTTTTTCGCATGTTCACACCCCATCAAGGAATTGTAATAAATGGAATATCATGATTATTTCTTATGTAAAAGGCTTGGCCATATTGGGACTTGGTCATCAAATTCATCATCCTTGAGTGTTTTTTCCCTCATTAGTTATATGACGCTTTTTTAAGCGACATATAATTTTCAAGTTTTTCACTCAAAATCCTCCAAAGCTAGGATGATGAAGTTGGTTATTATGCCTTGGGAGGGTTATGCATTTATCAAATAAGCTTTAAGTTTGTCATAAGTGAAAGAGAAGAAATCCATATACTCTTTGACAATATTTACTAAGTCAATCCTTTCCTTTTCAGAAGTACCTTTTCCAATTTTAATCATTTTTGGCTCCCTATTTGTTCCAATTTTTGATATCGATCTAATTTCCAGGTTTTATAGAGTCTATGTTATCTTTCTTTCTATCGTTCCTATCAAATATATGCTCAAGTGAAACTAGAATAGGAGGTACTGAATTGTCGAATTGATCACATCCCCCCTGATCCTCTTTACCCTCCTCTTGAAAATTGACATTGAAATTGGAAAATTCCCCTATGTTATGGATAAATTTCAAAATCTACTCATCATCGTGAAATACCTTCCAATGCTCCATTTTATTTGGGACTGATGATATAAAGTTAATCTATAATCTACAATCACCATTTAGCAACTCCTCTAAAGGTTGAAGCTGCTACAACTATCTTATCTTCTAAGCTATTTTGATCTCTATGGATGCTAGTCAGATTTAAGGCGTCAAAGAATTCCATTGTATCGCACACTGCATTCCTATATTTAATTAACCTTTGACATTTGCATGAAAAATGGTTTTTAACTTGGATTATTATTAAATCAGAGTCCCCTATTATATTCAACATCTTTTTTTAACAAGAACGATTATATATTATATTAGGAAAGCAGTGGTATGATCACTGTAAAAGAGTCTACGAAAATTCTAGGTATGTTATGTAAAAGCAGAGTAAAAAATACACATAATTGTACTTAACTAGCTACCATAAATTTGGCTGACTAAGAGAGTTACTGAGACCAATATATAACTGATATACAACGAAGAGAGAATAACAAGGCTATTAAAAAACTCAAGAAACCCAGAGATAGAGAAGATCCAAAATTACTGCCCATGGAGGCCACGGTTCTGAGGAGTCGTCTCCAGAGGTGCATCTGGGTAGGTGACCCCCTCCATTTCCATCCTTGAAACCTACATCTCTAACCTTTAGAAACATATCTCCAATTCTACCAATAGTGCTAGCATTTCCTGTTCAGATTGCAAGAGGGAATCAACAAAGTCCTCATGAATTTGAACTATGTATTTATCCCAAAGTTTGAAGTGACATCCTCCTTCTTCATCCAATCACAATAGGTTGCGCTTCTGAGCTCTCAGCTTCCTGCGAATATCTTGAATTTCATCCTCTAACAACGAGGGATGGTCAACTGGAGCAACCGACTCTGATATGGAGTCCATGAGGACAACAAGAAACCATATAAAACGTAGAACAATAGTTATTCTACCCTTTTTATACCAACAAACTAGACAGTAATCCACAATTATGGGGAGTGTTTGTCAAAATAGAACCTTTAAAATCGTCTGCAGTACCCATTTTTTCCAAAATTCGAGCTAAGTTCATTGCACAATCCACACGAGGGAGTGAGGAAGGAAAATGACGTCGATACAAATCCATTCTGCATTTGAGCTCGCGTGAGGACCACCAGGGTGACACTGAGTCTTTGTCTTGTACTGGTGGTCCTAAAAAAGAGACTCGTATGTAGCTTTCCATGAGCCAACATGTGGAAATCCTTTAAGGGCTGCCGCCACATAGCCAGACTACATGGAAGGCCCTTCTTTTTTTTCTCCTGAGGTCTTATGGGATCATAAAGGGGGAAAAGTTCCCATTTAGATTGAGAATCCCTTTGCCCAAAGGGGTCATGACATTTTCCGCCAAATCTGCCACTTCATTCAAGTTTCTTAAAACGTGGAAAAAGTTTATCTTGCGGAAGGATTTGGTAAGTCTTTGAATTTTCTTAATTATTTGCCACAACTTCATCTAAGTAGGAAGACAGTTTATCACCAGAGCTTGGATGCTTATCCTAGATTCCCCAATCACCATGATTTCAGATATTCCATGAGCACGAGCTTGAAAGAGGCCTTGCCATAGGGATAAATCTTCCACTATGTTGTTTGTATGTATTCCGAGACACCAAGAATATGACTATTCCTGAACTTCATCGGGGTCAAAAATAAATCCTACCCCTCCTTTCTCCCCTCTATTATATTCAACATCTTAATCCCCATATATTTATCTATTTCCAACCCAAGTAAGAGTTCCTCATATTCTGCTACATTTTTAGTTGCTTCAAATTCTAACCTAAAGGCAAAGTTGAAAATTTGACCTCTAGGTGAAGTGATGGCAACTCCATCTCCCTTTCTAGATCTTGAATGAGTGCCATCAAAATTCACATTCCATATTTCAACTACATTTTTATCTTTAAATTTTTCCTTAACTGAGGCAAAAAATGTAGAATAACAAGAGTAATTTCCAAGACTATTTGTGTTGTAAACATATTCATTAGAAGGATTCTTGGGGTTTTCTACATGATATTTCTTCTCCTTTTCACTATGCAATTTTACCATTGAATTCTCAGATAAAGGAACTGTGGCATAAGTCTAGTCCAATTTAATGGATCCCCCAAAATCAATAGCCCACTTTCTTGAAAGCAACATACCCCATTTGTCAAGTACATCAATTACAAGAATATCCATTTTTAGATGAATATTAGGGTAGTTATCCAATTTTACTGGAAAACCCAAAATAATACCAACCACCCTAATTTCTCTTGAGTCCATGGCACATGAATTATGATATGGTCTAGTGATTTTCATATTTAACTGTTCCATGAATTTCCTAGTCATTATGTTGGTTGAAGACCTTGAATCTAACATACAGTTATGAATATGAAGATCATTAATCAATAGTGAAATATAGAATGGAGGATGATCTTCTCTTCCTTGTTCCTTACTTTGTAAAATAAATGGAAGATCAACATAGTCATCTTTGTTTGTTGGAGTTATTTATTCTTGATTTTATTCAAAGGTTACTTTCTTAGTAGGAGTAGGATTCAATACTTTCATCAATTTTTCTCGTTGCATTGGAATTTTACTCACTTCAGTTGCAGGAATTGATAATTTTACTTTTTGAAACAAAACACCCATATCTAAAATATCATTTGGGTCATGAGGAGTTATTACCTAATATTGATCACTTTTTGGAGTCCCAACATTATCTCTTCTTCGATGGGTGATGCCTTTGAACTTAGGCATTTATCGAATCTCCTCTAAGGTAGGCATAGCACCATAATTCTTAATAAAATTTTCTAACTATTGACTATATTCTTTTTCTTTCTTATAGGTTTATCTATACACAGGATAAACTTGGCCCACTGCGTTGATGTATTCAGGCTCACTTGAAATTTCTTCACTACTGCTCATTTCTGGAATCCCTTGTTTTGAAATTTGACATGCCACATAACAACTAGCTTCTTCATGAAGTGATTTACAAGGTCTACAATAAGGAATTACTTCCTGAACCACATTAGTTTCTTCTTATTGATTTGTAATATTATTATCTTTATAAGGAGATTTCTTTTGAACCCAATTATTCTTAGGAGGAAATTATTTCCTATTAGAGTGAGATATTTCCATGGTTACTACTCGATTTTGCATGTTTTTCAACTTATTGGTATACTATGGCTTCCATGGATTCCATTTTTTCATTCAAGTCCTTAATATTCTTATCATAATCCTCTTACATGGTATCATCCTTTCCTTTGGGGTCTTGTTTGATGTTTGCATGCCTCCTGTAAAACTAGACAAGTTAGAATTACCTGAAGCTTTCATGTTTGCATCAATTTCAATAGATAATGATTGAGAATCTTTAATATCAGTGAGATCCTTGTCTCTTAGTTGGTATCTCATTTCCCCATCGAGTGCCTCTATGTCATAAACCAAGATATATTTATCAGGAGGCTTGAAGTCAACATCCATACCTGCAACAAGATCTCTGATTTTTTTATTGAACTCCTCCATTGTTTCATTTTCATTTCTCTTGATAGAGTGGAGTGCATTTAATAGGAAACAAGGTTCCTTCTTTTCACCAAATCTTTCCAAAAATCCCTTCTTGAAGGAATCCCAAGAATAATTTGAATCATCACTAAGGTTAACATACCGGTCACAGGATTCTTCTTCCAGTGATAAGGCAAAATTTTCATGTATACATCGTCATGTTAACTTGCAGTATCCTGACACCAACTAAGGAGACATTTTGAGAATTTGCTAAGACGGATTGATGCAGTATTGGTGTTGTTCCCATGGAAATTTGGCAGCTTCTCTATATATTTGTCTAGAATGGCATGAGGCTGAACTGCTATCTGAGAAAATTCAAGGGACTTAAAGAAAGCATCCATTGGACTAACCATATTTGCCATTGGATTCAAATTTGTGAACAATAATTGAATGTATGAAATAGACCCAACCCTTAGATTTTCAAGGATTCTATGAGTCTCAAGTCTATTCAATATTTGTTGTAAGACACTTTCAGGTTCATGAAATATTTTAAACACTTTGCGTAAATTTCTTCTCATAGAATACCCTGAAGTGCTTTTAAACTGTGGAGTCTCCAGATGGATCGAGTAGATTTCAAAATTATTCAAATAGATCAATCAAAACTTACTCGGTTAAAAAGAAAAAGGGTGAGTCATACCTCAAGAATAAAAATATTTATCTCCAACAATGATGCCAAAAGATGTTTACGCCCTACACACACTTTGGGGTTAAGCGCAACAAAAATATTCAAACTACTAGGTGTGTCCTTGGGATCAAATCTCGATTCAAGTACTGCCACTTGATCTCGACTCCTCCATTTAGGAAAAACTCCTAACGAAGCCAAGGGGGGTGATCCCTAAGAAAGATTCAACTAAGGTTCTTATGTTTTAGTTGTTAATGATGGAAGTAAATTTTCTATGAGTTTTTCAAAGTAAAAAACTGAGACAATATTGCTGCAAAAATGATAAATATTTCACCAACATATATATAATAAAATCAACATATAAGGATTTAGAAACAACTAAAAGCTGATAACAAGCAAAAGTAGAATGTTGTAAATTTAGATTAGTGCCAATGGAGTCAAAGTAAAAGAAATAATGCTTCTGAAAGATGAAAGGTTTTGCAATGTGTTCTTGGTCAGTTGAAATTATTAAAAGATGAATTGAGTTATGGGAAGGGAATTCTCGATATACTATAAAGTACTGAGAATCTGTATGGAATATGACAAAGGTGGTTCTTCACTCAGAAATGTGGGCTGGATCAGAGTCTCTGAGAAATTTCCAACACCAGAACAACAAGGGTGTATCATGACAATATCCCAAGGTCATTATCAAGTGGTTCCCACTTCTTTTGAAGAATTGGCCCACAATATTAACTATCGCTACACCAAATTTTTTCCTGAGGTTAGATAAGCTTTATGCATTTATGCCTTGGGAGGGTTATACATTTTTCAGGATGACTTAAATTTTTTTTCAAAACAAAGAACATGTCATGTAAGTAGTCTCAAGAAAATATTCGAGAGATGTAGGAAATATGGTGTTATGGAGAAAACTTCCTATGGCTTTGGGTGGACCACAACAGACAATGTGAAACTAGAAATCAATCCACTTCAAATATTCTAAGAGATAGACCAACCTAATGCTAAGGGATGGAAGGCGTACCTTGTTCCGGACATTCTTAGTAGATTCCCATTGAGATTTCAACCACACTTGCACCTACATTCCATTCTCAACAACAACGAAACATACAACCATGATAGATATTAAGCATTAGATCCTACTCTAGCATATATCAATCCAATATATATAATTAAAGCAACTACATCCATGGACAAGAATATTCATAGTTACACAAATACAATGGACGTGAAATGGATATTTCTATTAATTATAAATAGAGATACAAGTGACAAACTTTGTCAACACCTTGTCGAAATGGAGAGACCGAGTCCTCCACCTGGGCCTCCACCACTTCAATCTGCCATATCAATGGCAAGATCACAATGCAATGAAAATATTGGGAAGAGCATCAATGGGTGCTCAAAGGACAAAGGGATGCAACCTCAAGCATGTAAGAATGGGGCACAAATCCACTATAATTTCTTTGCTCTCACAAGTTCTCCTCCTCTAATGCATCCAAGTAGCTCAATATATAGCCCTTCAATGGGAAGTGAAGGGATGAGTCAGAGTGTTTCCAGGCATATGGAAGGGAAATAGTCAATTTATTCGTGACTAAATGAGGAAAACTCCAAATATTTTATTTTTTGGGAACATTTCTCGATGTACGTGGGTCATAGTGGAGAAATTTGCGTGTAGACATGATCTGTAAGTTGGTGACCTATGTATACCAATAAATAGGACTTTTTAAAGGGATTTTTGGAGCATCAAAGTTTATTTTGATAAAAGGGGGTCCAAGGAGTTTGCATAGGGATAGGGAAGGCCATAAAAACATGATCTACCAAGTGTGGTAAAATAAGCTATAACAGATTCCCCTTAATGTGTGAGGTCAGAGGGACAACACGATGGCTGAAATACATTATACCAATCCTAGAAGTGAAGTAATGAAGTCCCAAGTGGAAAAACAAGCCACTCATCAATACAATATAATTATAATTATTAGCATGTGACTGCAAATATGAAGTGTAGTAGTCCCCAGATACATAATAGTACAATGGCCATGAATAGGCATGATACAAAAATGTCCCATGTGGTCATCGCCACGTACAATATATAGTGAAACAAGATATTCATACTAAATGAAGACATCTGATAGTACACTGTAATTTGGTCATGAGAACTAATATCTCATGGATACTGGCACGATCAAGGAGGTAGCACATATGGAATGTCACCAATATTGGAGGTATTCTACACAAACCACTACTAGTACATGTCCCATCAGACTAATAGAGGTGTTGAGGTCGAACATGATGGGCCATCATCTGATTACCGGTCATTAATGTATACCATTAAAAAAACAAAATATCCCATCGATAATGGTAATGGGAATCAAGGTACTGAGTGCAATCAAACAAGTGTGAATAGATGTGTTGAGGTCAAACAATTGAGAGAGTCCATCGATCAGGGGACATTGATGTATTCCCAAAACTGTCGATGGTAAGAGAACCTGCCACTGATGACTACAAGTCTCAAGGCACTCAGTGGGCTCTAAAATCCTATTCTAGAATAAATTATATGAAGTTGATGGAATGGAACCCGCTAGAAGGAGGTCATTAAGGAACCCCCCATCAACCAACATGAGGTACTCAAAAATGCTAGATAATTTGGAAGAACACAGACAAATAAGATGTGCATGAACCAGTAATCGTATCAGGAATGACCGACATGAAAAGACAAGATAACTGAGAAGTGGTCGACTCAGTCTAAAAATTCCTTCGAACAAGAGCATAAGGAAGATGGTGACTCACATGAAGCATAGAATCAACATGAAAAATGTGAAAAATATGCGACACAAGAGGCATCGACAGAGGATCCATAGGGTCTGGAAGCATAACCAGTAAGTGGAGAAAACTCAGAATAACGAGTACAACTCCTAAAGTCATACTAATAACCCAACAAATGGATGGAATATACAATGCTCTGTTCTAAGGAGACACGATACGATAGATGCCAAATTAATATCATTTCCCATACGAATTTTATGTTTTTTAATTTTTTTGGTCTTTTTCATATTTGAAAATATTGAAAAAGAATAAAATTTCTTATGGTACATAACTAGGAGGAAACGTGTGTCACGGGAAAGCAAACTAGTTCCAAGCAGTGGAGCATACTTATGCTCAATGCACAGAAACATATGTAGGATAAGGACACTCGGGGGGGTGTATCCTCTGGGTATATGGTGATAAAGCTGCAAAAGATATATAGGAGGATCTGCTTGTCTAGGATTGAGACAATATTGGGCAATATGGCTCATAAAAGTGAAGTAGGGATTCGGCATAAAGATCAATACAACAAGCAGATGCATGAAATGCAATTACAACTTGATATAAATGGAATTCCTTGTGGTAGATGGCTAGCATAAAGTTCATGAAAGAATATGAGGTTCTTGCTCAAAGACATGGAGAGACTATAAGGGAATCCCAAACCTAAGGGAGGAATCTCAACACGGGTGCCAAATGGAAAAACAAGATCTATATAGGGTACCCATGTGTAGGAAGGCTCTACAACTTACGTAATGTTTCTCCTAATAGTAGTGTGAAGGTCCCACAACATTACGAAGTGGGTTCGTACATATAGTTAAGGTGACATGGTCATAGGAAGATGCATGATGCATATGAAAAAGTGATCCTATCCTATATGCCAGCTCGAAATTAGACTTTTCATAGACATGAATGGGTCAAGAACTTGATGAAAGTGATCTAAAAAAAAGTCCCTACACCACAATATAAGGCCAAAACAACTCAAAAAGGTTAATAAAAGTCCAAACTATAGGCTAGGTGGGTAAAAATTTCAAAAGAATTTTGATAAATAGTAAAAATTGACATTTTCACCATACCATTTTGTTTTTTACCACACACTGCATCTGGAGCCATTTGGACCACCAAATTCAACTGTTGATTTCAGAAGCCAGGAGAAATGAAATCACGAGCCCTAGGACTATGTAGATCCTCATCTCATCCCTCATCTTTTCCAACATTTATTTTTATTTTCCATGGTGTATTTTTCAGTTTGAAGCAACCTAAAAATGGGTATCCCGGCCCACGTGGGTCATAAGCCATCAAATTGCATATAGGGCCCAATGTACGTAGGAAAAGAACAAATATCCCGTGTACATACACAAATGTCACCAAGAAAATTCGCATACAGGGCCGCGAATACTCAATTAAAATGAAAATTCTCATCAAAATCAATGTTTTTCTTTTAGGATGGTGCTAGAGTGGAGGGAGGGTGAGCATGAAGATGTGGATAGGGCAGTCCATAGTGACCTAAACGCTCAAGAATCTCTAAAAATATGCAGTTTATATCAATTTTGGAAACTTGGGGGTTTGAGGTCCCAACCAAGGCTTCTACAAATGCTTGTTAACTACTGGGATCCAGACATCGAGGCTTTTCAGCTAGATGGGATGGCCCTAAGACTAGAAGTGTAAGATATCTAATTCATTACTAGAATATCTTGTCGAGATAAGGTATTAAACTTGCAAGCTCATGGGGTGGGAGGAGGGCTCACCATTGAGGAGTATATTTCCATTTGCTTCCTTCCAGATAATGAGAATATTAGAAGCTAGGTTTCGATGAACGCCATCCAGAGCCTTAGTCTCAAGGTTATAGTTCCGTTACTAGCCAGAATAGCAGGGTTGGAATCATTGGATCATACCTCCAAGCCTATCATGTTCTATGCAGTAGAGTGTCTAAGACATACAATATACAATTAGAGCACATCGTTGTTGAACACTATGAGACAACAACTGATAGACTGTAAGCTGGGCAGGACAAAGAACTTTGGTTTCACCAGCATACTTAGCACTTTATTTTTTGAGTGGGTATCGAGCCTTAGCCCAAGAGTTCAGGTTCCTCCACATAGTCTACCGGATCCAGCCCAAACCCATTGGGCGGAGGTGATGCGACGGTTAGGGTAGGAAGGACACCTACTCCATTCCCACCAGAATTCTACCACTAGTGGCATCAACGGATCGTGGCCATGGATGACTACCTGTATGCAAGGATCAAATTCCTTGGGGACCCAGACATGCCATTACCATCGGGTGCCACATGCGTTGACATAGGCAACAATCCCAAATGTATTTTTTGAATTATTTAATTTTTTTTTAATTTTTAATATAATGGAATCAAAAACATGTTTTTGATGGTATCACGTATTGACATTGATCATGTATTTGCAGATGTGGGTCCTAGATGACTGGATGGTTACCCCCAGCATCATCAGAGGGGATGAGGGGATGACATACTCGGTGCAGATGTAGAGCGTACACTCCAAAGCATACATACCATCTTCATTAGGATGACACACATGGTACCCATGGTGCAAGTCGAAGAATTTCTGGAGGCTATGTAGAGACACGTTGTAGGAGTACCTCGTCCACTGGTTAGACTATTTCGACGGTTAGAAAATGCCGTTGTTTGTTATCATGACCATCACCTTGGTCCACATGCATAGAGGCCTATATATAAATTTTGTATTGAATGTATAGTGATTTGGTGGCTTAAAGCCCAAATTTTGTATCATGATGTTTTATACTATGACACTATTTTGAACTATATTTTGGAAATGAAAACTTATAGTGATCGATTTGATGTATTTACATGTGTGTTCAAATGTGAATGAAATGTGTATGCTTTGTTATTGATGTAACAAATGCCGGTATAAAACATAATTTGCATAAGAATCGACAACATGATTGTGAATTCTAGGAACATGAATGTAGGTTATATAGTTAAATTTCTGTTCTAACAATATTACCCAGAAGAACCTTGATAATAAAGTTGGATCCATGATATGGTACACACCATTTAACTCCAATACAACTAACTGTGAGTCAAGACGTACTTCAAGAGATTGAATACCATTAGATATGGCATCACGTAGAAGCTCAATAACGACACTATATTCAATAATATTGTTGGATGATGCCCAGAGACATACACCTCCCGAAGACACAACATGACCCTCAGACGTATAAATGACCCAAGCTGCCGAAGCTAAGTTTTGGGTATGGTGGCCGACCGCATCAGCGTATCCTAGGTAAATTGAAGATTCTGTCGATATATTTCACAACAAGGGGAAGCATGCCAACAATCGAAACCAGTACAAGGAAAAAAGTAAACTATTCAAATGTACAATAACATACAAAATGTCAGCCCTGACTGAGAATTAGTCATAGTATTTTTTAGGATAAAACCCATTTCTAGGATCCACCAAGGATGTGATCCCTTCATAATCTTCGAACTCATAGGAGCCCTTGTCCAAGACATGTTTTCTACATATGGTCCATGCCACATAGGGTTGAACTTACCCACTCCTTATGGTTCAATGGCTTGGTCATACAAGAGGAACAAGTCACCTTCACTATATATTCGGGGATGGACATCCTTATAGTATTGAGCCTTCACATGATGCTTATTAATCTCAAGAGCCACTATGGCATCCCGACATTGCTCATCAAGATGCTCTAAGTGGACCAGGTGTTCTTCCAACTGAGAAGTATCTGGTAAGATCTAAATGGTTAGTTTCAATGAGGGAATTTCACATTCGATCGACAAAATCGACTCCACCCCATGTACTAACTGATATGGAGAGAAACCGGTGGTAGTCTTAACGACGATTCGATAAGCCCTCAAAGAAGGGTAAAGAATAATGTGTTAATTGGTATTGATTTGTCTAACAATTATTTGTAGAATGGACTTAAGGAAATTGTTTACAGCTTCAACTTGTCCATTCGCTTGAGGATAATAAGAAGAGGAGTACTCTTTCTTATATCCCAACTTCGAAGATAATTAGTCCATCAATTTATTTTGAAATTTCCTTCCATGGTAAGTGACAAGCTCTCTTGGGGTACCAAATCGAGTGATGATCTGATTGAATATGAAGTGAGAAGCCATATCACCATTGGATTTAATAGTAGGAATAGCCTCTACCCATTTCGTAAAATAATCTAGAGCCACTATGATTTGATGGTGCCCCTAGCGAAATTTGGGTTGCAATCCATAAATTCTACCCCCACTTAGTGAAGGGACTGACAATGATAATAGTGTGTAACAGAGCCTGATTTGAACGTATGTTCCATGCAAACACCTAGAAATGGTGGCACCACTTGACCGCATTAACACAATCATTAAATATTGACGACCAGTAATAACCCGCTCTCAGTATTTTTTGGGCTGTAGAAAGCCTAGATAAATGACCACCACATTCCCCACCATGGAAATATTTCAACACGGTATCAACTTCATCATTATTTAAAAATCGACACAAAATAGAATCCACCCCATGACGATACAATGTGTTGTTGATACTAAGGTAATTATTGGCATTATGTCATAAACGTTGACGCTCATCCTGTGAGAGGTGAGGGGGAACCTTCAAAGTCTTTAAATATATGATGATGTCACCATACCAAGGATCCACGGTTGAGATAAGGAAGATATGCTCACCCACAAAATAATTTTCATGAATCTCGTCTTCATCTAAACTAGGATATCCGACATGAGCTCCGCAAAAACTAACGATTTCTTCAATTTTGCCGAAACAAACTCAAGATCGAATTCTTGCAAAATAACAATCCATTTATTATACTCCCCCCCTATCATCCTTCTTGTCAAGACAAACTAAAATGGATTGATATGAGCCACGACCGTAGTCTGGTGAAGCAAGATATAATGTCTCAACCATTGAACCCAATGAACGGTTGCGTGGGCTAGCTTCTCGATGTGACTATATCGAAATTTAGTGTCAACAAGATTTTGACTAATATATTAGATAACGTGCTCCTAGAGCTCATCGTCCTCTTGAATTAGAACCATCCCAATCGTCTCTTGAGATGCGACTACATATAACAAGAAATCACGGCTATAGTTAGGTGGACTACGAATGGGGGTTGGCGCCAAGGATTTCTTCAGTGCATCAAAGGAATCCTGGGATCGCTCATCTTAGATAAAAGGAGTGTCCTTCTTCAAAAGGTGCATAAAACCCTTGGTAAAATTGGAAAAATTGACAACAAATCTCCGTAAGAAGTTAGCCATCCCCTGGAGACTTTGGAGGTGTTGAATTGTGCGTAGGGGATACAATCGAAGTATTGACTCAACCTTAAGAGGATTGACCCTAATCCCCTTCTTAAAAATGATAAAACCCAATAACCGACCCACTCTCACACAAAATATGCACTTCTGAGGATTCAATCAGATTTGTTAACAATGACATCTTTCGAAAACAAAGCGCAAATGATATGGATGATCCACTATCAAACGAGAGTGAGAAACTAAATCTTCTATATAGACTTCAATAATTCGATTAAGGTCATGAAAAGAAAATGGAATTTTTTGTTGAAATGTAGCTTCGATGTTTTTAATTATGGAAAGAATATTTCAGTATGAAAATGTACCCCAAGGACAAATAAAAGCGGTCTTATGTTGGTCCTCAGGTTTCATTTGGATTTGGTTATACCCTGAAAAATCATCCATGAATGAGAACACTTCACTTCCAGCACACTCGTCCAAAATCTGATCTATGAATGGCGTGGGAAAATTATCTTTTGGACAAACCTTATTCAGGTCTCTAAATTCGGTGCACACACGGATAGTTCCCTACTTCTTATCAACCGAAACAGGGTTGGATACCCATTCATTCAAGGGGACCAGATAGATAAATCCAGATTAATTGAGTAGCTTCTCTATCTCAACCTTAATGGTGGGCTCCTTACGGGGGTTCATTGCGCGTAAACATTGTCTAACAAGTTTAGCATTAGGATAAGTTTTGATCTCATGCTCGACAATATGAGGGTCTATTCCTGGCATCTCGTCATATGACCCAACAAAAACATCACAAAATTCTTTAAAAAGATCATTGTATGCCTTAATTTCATCGGGAGAACAATCCACCCCAATGTAAACATTTTCTATCTTGTGAGGAACTTGAGAAATGTTGATAGCAATTGTAGGTAACAAGTTTTCCATGTTCCCTTCAACGTATACGCCATGAGTTTCTAATGGGATTACTGGACAACCAAGTTTCTCGCTAAGGGTCGATCTAAAGTCATCATGCTCGATATGTTCGACTCCGGGAGGAAGTAAGAGTGATGGTGAAACTCCTCCTAAGGATGTTTTGAACCATTCATGGCCTCAAGAATCGCTTTGTCTGAAGGAAAAACGTCATTGAGGAAGCCATGTGAATGTGACGATGCAACCACCAAAGCATGCAGTGTAAAGAGATCCTACTCCTTCGTCCGCGAAGAGGAAGGACCAGGGTCTACAATGGGATCAAGAACAACTTGATAAGAAACCTCCGCTGCAGGCAATGACATCTCCATCTTGGTAGGCCTAGGCTCCTCATCCGAAGTGCTCAGAGAGGGAAGAGTCCAAGGGTCCTCCAAATATGTAGTGTGAAACTGGACTGAAATCATCGATGACTAATCGCTACCAAGAGTGGAACTAATAGTAAGGATTGGTGCTGCAATATTAAAAGATCCCCTCAATGACAGATACATTCCAAATTCAACATTCTTAGTTTCCGGCTGAAAATTGTCAATAGCTGATATGGTGGATCCCGATAATGTAACAAAATTAGAACTATAAAATGACATCTAGTCAATTGTGAAAATCTAATCCTGAAAAGGGAATCAAATTATAGGAAAAATGGAAGACATGATCGCTTGCATAGCATAGATCCAATTATGACCCAGTAAAAGGTTGTAGTTAAGGGGCACACTGAAACACCTCAACCTCGATCGAGACGGTATTCCCTCCCAAATGGACCTGGAGAGAGGGGATAATGTCATGTGACTAAAATGAATGTTCTTCGAAAGCACTCAACATGGTCATGGATTTTGACAACGCAGGTGAGCCAAGACCCTTCCAACAAGTGAGAGACATCACGAAATCTGCATTGTCATGATCAAGAACTATATGTTTGATCATGTTATTCATCCACTCCACATGGACTAAGAAATCCAATTGATAAGGAAAGAAAGGTTGTACCTCGTGGATATCAAATCTAACGATAGTGGAAGGATTAGAATCAGCCATCCCGAGGGAAGACAATAGATCTCTCCTCTGCGCAGGAGAAGTCTGAAGGACTTTGAGAGTTGACATCGAATAAGAAGTTTGACCCAAGTCCTCGACAATAGAATAATGCTGGGAGGCTTGAGCATTAGGGTTGTGCCCCTAGCACTTGAAGACTCCTTTAGGTATGCAAGGTATACTTTCAGGCTTGCCAATGTGCAAAGGTATCTCAAGACCCAAGTCGGGTTGCGACAAACCGTAATATTTATTTTAGGTCACAAAATTAGCGACATACATCATGTTGATGTAACCATGGACACATTTCACATTTAGCAAGTTTTGATTCCCACTCGAAGTGTTTTCAGCATCCATGTTCCTCGAAGTAATTTTTATTACGAGGTAAAGGGTCAATCAACACAGCTGGGCTATGTGCGATGAATTCCGAGGCCTCATCAATACGGGAGCACAAGTATGTGAGATGGTCTCCCCCACAAATATTTCAAGGGAATTTAACCTTTCGCTTAGGATTCTTGTCCCCCCCTAGCATCATTTTTGTTCTTGCAATTGTTAGAGTTCTCTTTCATATTCCCACCCCTTCTATTGTTTCTTCCCTTCTTTCTATTATGTTCGGGATGCTGGATACCCTTCTGGACCAATGAATGTATCGAGAGCACATTTACCGATTGGGTGGAATTAGATGAAGGCATAGATTTTTCGATCACAGGCTGATTAATAGATAAATTTCACATTTGATTCGAAACCTAATCTACAACCTTAGTACTAACGGACCCAACAATACCATTGACATGTGGCCCAGGTTTAAACTTAGGTTCGAAAGTTAGATCATGATGCATTAGGGATTATCTCATAAAGGAGCCCAGGCTGAGCATAAATCAAATCTAACTGCTGAGCTTGGAAGATAGCCTCCTCCTCATTCATAACTCCAGACATTGAAACATCCTTCGCAATATAAGGAAATAAATATTTGAGGAATCATTCCAACAAAAACTCAAGTGGAATGTTGGCCTTAATCAATTTCTTTCGTCCACGCCACTCTTGAATATGGTCAGAAATATGCATGGCTTTATCTTTCCAAAATTTTGACAAGAGCTCGGTACAAACATTGTAACGTACTGGTAGTTGAAAGTGGTTCAAAAAGGTCATGGATAGGTCGTTAAATGTTTGATAAGTGCCCCCAGTAAACTCTATATACCATTTCACGGAAGGACCCGTGAGGGTGCATTGAAACAGTCGTAAACACACAAAGTCATGATTTAAATAATTCAAGGAGCACCATAGGTGGAAATTAGTCACATGCTCTCTAGGGTCTTCAACACTCTTACCTTAAAACTTTGGAATGTCCTAAGGAAGCTTGGAAGGGACAACCCCCCACATTGGATCATTGGCCAACAGGTCAAGAAATTTCAATGTAGGTAAGAAAGGGAGCTAGGTTGTGCCATATAGTTCCACGATCCCTGGAAATATTGATTCATATAGGGATGATTAGAGTAAAGACCATGGCCTTGGCCATTCAGATAATAATCCCCTCTTGAATGACCCATAAAAGGATGTACGGGAATATTATAATTCAGTACACCTTGAGAAAGGGGTGCTACATAACCATAATTATAATATTGATAAAAGGGTTGACCCCCGGAAACATAAGAAGGAATGTAACCTCCTGACACAATGGTACTAGCTGACAAGGGAAAAACATGGCTAGAGGTAGCACTCCATCCCAAAGGACCATGCAGGTTATGAGTAGGATGTTTCATTAGAAAGGCATTTGATGGAACAAGTATGATGGATAATGGAACATAGGATGGAATGTAAGTTGTAACTCCAATGTTCACATGTCTATGGTCACCTCCATGGAAGTGAACAACGACATTATTCCCAAATGAGGGGTATGAAAATCCTCCCACGAATGGAGCGAAAGGTGCTATATGAACACTAGCAAATCTATCAGCATGGAAAGGAATAGTAGTGCCCCCAAAAACAACACTAGGATCTATGCCAGGATCAACGACAGATGATGGAAACATATCAGTAAGGTCTGGCATGCCAAATCTAAAGGGACATGTGCTAGAGGGAACATGGTGAGTGTCATCACTCGACCTTCTTGAGGAAGGAATACGATAAGCAGTTGCAAAGTCCAATAACTGAGGTTGTGAATTGTAGGAAGTACCAGTACCATGAGGTTCGGTGTCAACCAGAGTCCTGGGTCTCACAATGGTCACATTCCCCATCCCGGAGGATGGAGAAGGAGGGATCTCCATGTGCTTAGATGTGGTACTCATGAGAACAGTGTGTGAATCATAGTGTGTATAAACTCTCCTAGAATTTCCAGTCCTCTTCCGAGGAGGAGGAGGATATCCACAAGGCGATAGACCCGCTAAACATCAAGAGTGACGGGGTGCCAGAACTTGATCCACGATGACTCTACAAAAATGTGAAGACTCAACTAATTACAAATACTAGAGAAAACTAGTGCACAAAGAGCACACCCCTAAGAAAATATAAAAGCAGATGCAAATAAGCAAAGAGGGAGGATAAGTGAGATCTTGAATGCAACAAATATGTCTTGCATAGGAGAGGCCTGAGACTTCCATACACTACAAGAGGATGTGTGTAACCAATTATAGTGGCCCTCAGCTTCAACGCATAAAGAGACTATGATGTCCACCCCCTACCTGGAGAGGACACTCACATAATAACCTCTACAAGTACCCCTTGCGATACCTAGGTAAGGAAACTAAGGTCACCCAATATAACCAATTCTCAAGAAGACAGTCGTAGGCAGGATCTACTATATGGGAAAGGTAACAAAGGATGAAGCTCGAAAGCACCGACGGTACCTCAAAAGCCCACAGATACGAATAATATCTTGAAAATATATCCAGCGTTGCACATAGAGTGTCAAGGGGCTATCCCCACCACATACGTGTATGTTTCCTTGTGCTTAAATCCTGTGTAAGAGGAGCCTCACAAGAAAACTAATTATATCAAGGATTTCTCTTCTCACCTAGACAAACACCTAATAGTTTTGTTTTGTAGTCTTGGAAAAATTTACTCATGACACCCTATTCCAAGACTCTACAACCTAAGGTTGTTGATGCACCTCTATCAAATAAAAAGTGTAATCTATTTAATTTAAGCGTTAATTTCAAGGGCTGTAATTACTAAAGGGTAATGCCTATGCAACTAGCGATGTTATGACTCAGCAGTGAAATAAATATGCACACCTAACAAACGATGCCAAGTGCAATTTGTCTTGAATATGAAAAATGGGTATGCCACTACATCAGATGCATAAATGTTTCTTCAAATGCCAATATAATCATTACTATATGAAAATATGAGCCTTATTTCATATAAACAAACCTAATGCAGGTACTATTTCCATGCATATTTATCATGCAAAAACATGCCAAATTTTCTGTTTTGTTTTGTTTTGTATTTTGATAATAAATGATATGAGAATGCAACAAAAAGAATCTATAACTCCTAGACCATGCAACAAGTATTAGACACCAGCCAAGAAAGACACCAAGACAAAAAGGTATAATGCACTAATATCAAAACAAAAAGGAGAATGATGACAAGAACCACTTTTAACTAAAATCAAAGAAAAAAGAAATCTATGGTCAGTACAAGAGCAATAAACAGACACCACAGGAACCCAAGAAGACTTATCACCACTCACAACCCACCCATCGTCTCTAAAACATCAATATCTCACTCACAAAGAGGGATATACATGACTGTTCACAGAAAATCCACATGTATACATGACTGCAAGTGCACCCATGTGTATACTCGACTGTTACCTCTATGACCCATGTACAACAAGAGGAAGGGGGTAGAAAGGTAGGATAAGACTCAAATCACTTGAATGGAATACCAATGGGATAACATACTCCTGACCACAACACAAAAACATAGAGAAGTAGAGAGAAAATCGAGCACATCATGCACTCAAACCCCAACAAAAAGGAAAGTCCCCAGTGGAGTTGCCAATTCTGTTGTGGAGAAAAAATCCTATGGCTTAGGGTGGACCACAATAGACAGTATGAAACCATAAATCAATCCAATTCAAATATGATAAAGAGATAAACCAACCTAACAGTAAGGTATGGAATTTGTACCTTGTTTCAAACATTCATAGTAGATCCCCGTTGAGCTTTCAACCNTCCTCCATATCAATGGCAAGATCACAATGCAATGGCAAGCTTGGGAAGAGCATCCATGGGTTCTAAAAGGACAAAGGGATGCAGACTCAAGCATGTAAGAATGGGGCATAGATCCACTATAGTTTCTTTTCTCTCACAAGTTCTTCTCCTCTAATGCATCCAAGTAGCTCAATATATAGCCATTCAATGGGAAGTGAAGGGTCAAGTCAGAGCATTTCCAAGCATATGGAATTACAATAGTCAAGTTATTCATGACTAAATGAGGAAAACTCCAAATATTATATGTTTTTGGCACATTTCCCGATGTACGTGGGTCATAGTGGAGCAAGCTACCTGTACACGTGGTTTGTAAGATGGTGACTCATGTATACAAATAAATAGGACATTTTAAAGGCATTTTTGGAGCATCAAAGTTTATTTTTAGCAAAGGGGGTCCAAGGAGTCTATATAGGGACATGGAAGGCCATAAAAACATGATCTACCAAGTGTGGTAAAATCAACGATATCTTTGAATGCAACAAAGCTTGTCCTAGGTATTGAAGAAGGGAAACTATTAGGACATATCATTTCCAAAGATGGAGTAAAGGTGGACCTCGAAAGTATTGAGGAAATTAAAAATATCCCTTTAGATAAAAATGTAAAAGCTCTCAAATCCTTCAATAACCACATCAACTTTATAAAAATATTCATCCCTAACTTAGCATAATTAATGAAGCCAACCTAGAAGTTATTAAAGAAATATGCCAAGTTTGAATGGATTGATGAGGGTCAAGAATCTTTTAAATGCATTAAGGATGCAATTACCAGATCATCAGTTTTGGTTAGCCATGATTATTTTAAATATTTATTGATTTTCTCCTTTGTTTTTGAAAGCACCATCACGGGGGCCTTGCTCCAGAAAAACAATGAAGTATTTGAGCAACCTATCACTTTCATGAGTCAAGATTTACAGGATTTAGAATTGAAATATACAATCATGGAAAAGAAGGCTTATGCCTTGATAAAGTCATTCAAACATTTTAGAACATACATTGGCTACTAAAAAAAATTGGTTATGTACCTCATACAATAGTAAAAGATATATTGTCTCAACAAGATTTTTTTAGGAATAAGGGGTAAATGGGTCTCTAAAATTCAATAATATGATCTAGATATTAGGCCCACAAAATTAATCAAAGGTCAAGGTCTAGCCAAGATGTTAACTAAAGTGAATGAAGAGGCCTTAGGGATTGTGTGTCAGAACAGTGGTCTAGAGCAGGTAAAGTCAGCAAGGATTCAAAAACTAGAGCATGATTCATGGTATTCAAATATAATATTCTTTATTCTCAACCTTACATGTCTCGATCACCTTAAAGGTCACAAAATAAGGTCTCTAAGTCTTAAATCCATCATTTATTGAATCACTCAAGAATGAATTGGTTGGAGGAACCATGATGGAATAATACTTAGATGAGTAAATGAGCAAGAGTCTAAAAAACTCTTAACTGAGTTTCATGCAGGATTTTATAGGGGTCGTTATGTAGAAGACACAATATCCCATAAGACCCTTAGAGCGGGTTATTACTGGCCCTCCTTATTTGTATATGTGCACAACTTTGTAAGGAGTTGTCACCAGTGCCATTTATTCATGGGAAAGAAAAGGTTAAAAACCTTGCCTTTGAAACTAGCTATGGTGATAACCCCTTTCCAACACTGGGGGCTTGATTTCATTGGGAAATTCAAAGACAATTCAAAGATTATTTCACCAAGTGGGTAGAAGAAATACCCACCAAAAAGGCTACCGATAAAGTTATCATGGAATTACTAGAGGACATGATTATCACAAGATTTGGGGTTCCATCTAAAATAACGACTAGCAATGCCCAATCCTTTAGTTCAATAGATCTCACATCATTCTGCTTTTAAATATGGCATTGTACTATCCCACTCATCCAACTACTATCCCCAAGGAAATGGTCTTGCAGAATTAAGCAATAAAAACCTAATGACCATCCTTAAGAAAATAGTTGGAAGTAATAAGAAGTCTTAGGATAGTAAAATTAAATATATTGCACTTTGGGATGGCATAATAACTAAGAAAAGTGCAACAAGAAAGACTCCTTTTGAGTTGGTAAATAGTTCAACTGCCTCCTTGCCTATCTATCTAAAACTTCTAGTGTATCAAATGCTTCAAAAATATGGTTTATAAGAAGATGCCATGCCCAACAGAATCAATCAGTTAATTGAGTTAGATGAAATCCGAAGGAATTATCTTGACAAGAGTATCAAAAACCAAGAGAAGGTTAAAATAACATTTGACAAGTCTGCAAAACCAAGCTCCTTTCAGATTGGATGTATAGTTTATTATGGGACAAATGAAGGGAAAATCCAGGCAAACATTGGAAGTTTGATAGTATCTGGATGGGGCCATTCATCATCTACGACATGGCTAGAACCAATTAATTTCTTCTCAACACCATGGAAGGAGAAAAGTTTCTCTTACTAGTGAATGGGAAACTATTGAAATTGTTCTTCAATGATCCTATCTAATGCCTAATGGGGCATTATCATGACTTTTCTAAACCCTTTTCCTTTTGTATCATAGCTTATTATTGTATATTATTTATGTACCATAATTGTTGTATATTATCTTGTGTATTATGTTGCAACTTGTATTTCATTTTGGATTTAATTTGCATGTATATGGGATTGATGCACTTTATTTTCTTACAGTCTTGAACTAGACATTCTAGGGTTCTTTCCCACTCTCTTTGATTGAATATCATTTGAGTGCACGTCCCACAATTGGAGCCAGATGCTATCCACTAAATTTCACTTAGGGGATTTTTCAAGTGAGCCATGAAAAATCAGAACAAATAATTTTTTCTTATCGAGTGCTTGAAATTTCCATGGTTTCATCAAGGCTAGTTGTGATCCCATTTTCGCATGTTCACACCCCCTCGAGGGAATTGTAATAAATAACATAGAATAATGGTTTCTTATGTAAAAGGTGTTGGGACTTGGAAATGTCATATTTTCATCCATTTTACCTTTCTCTATTCTTCACATTTCATCGTCCCATTAACCTTTCATTATACCATTTCCTTACATATATTTGGGTTTCACCTTATTATTTTCCACTTTATTCATTTTAGTATTAAAAATGAATTTATTATTAAATGTCAGAAATTAACACGTTTTTCATATATATCTCAAAAATGTGTGATCTTTGCAATGTGTAGGAATTAATACAAAAAGACTTCTCGAATATCTCCTCCACTATTTCAAGGAGATAGTTATTCAAAGAATATTCCAAGGAGAAGATCATGGAGATTTGGTCGACATATCTTATCTAGGATTTGTGAGAGACATGTGGAGAATTTGTGAGAGACATGTGGAGGATTTGAAGGGATCATATCTTATAATAATAGGAAAGTAGTTGAGAGTATAGTGGATATGTAATTATGAGATGGTTATCACATCTTCAAGGCTCTCATGTATAAATGAGAGTGCCCTCTCTGCATTTAGGGAAGTTAGAAGTCTGATTTAGTCTTAGATTGTAGAAGTTAGTCTTGACTTTGTAATTTGGAGAAGGGGATTCTTAGCTTTGATTCTTAGTTTGATTCATGCTTGTTTCATGATTTCTCATTTTATTTTTGTAATATAATTTGAGATAGATTTATTGTGTGAGATCACATATGTTGTTTGTCGTTAAACTATTCACATGTTGTATTGCTTTTCCTTCATGTAAATTTCCACTTCGATATTAGTTTGATTTCAACAATTTCAATTCGAAAGTATGTTTTAGCTTCTTATATTAGTTGCTACATTAGATTAGTTCCAATTCGGTCCTGCACATATACTGCATGTGCTTTGTAAGCCTACGAACCTCGGATTGACAAATTAAATGGTTGGGCAAGTACTACAACGCAATTAAAAAGACATTAATTTAACCCAACATTTAGGCACCGTTGCCGGGGAAGCACGATGGATTGAAGTGTAGATTTCAATTCCTGCAAGTGTGGTAGTGTAAATTTCAATTCCTGCAAGTGTGGTAGTGTAAATTTCAATTTCTGCAAGAGTGTTTAATTTCTGCAACTGTAAAGAGTTTTTTTTATGAGTGTTTTTCTTTACATAGATGGTTTATTTTCATTTAATCTTTTCAAATTTTAGTTTTGGGTGCTGTAAGAATCCCCTTTTCAACATGGTTTAACAATGAGTATAAGCTTGGAACTACTGACTCATGCCTTGGCAAAAGCAGGATTTTTCTCTTACCAGGAAGATGAGGTCTAGGCAGCAATAAGATATTTAACTACTCCTCCATAATCAAATGAGGAATCATTATCCAAAAAATCCTGCACATGTGAAGGCGAACAATTATTCGGACAGGAGATCGAAGAAGACGAAGATGAGCTACAACATGAGCATGAGGGGAAGCACGCTACAACATTGGCTATTTGACTACATGTAACTTATTTCTAAATTTCAATTAGCATAGAGTAGGTAGGATTTCATTTTCAGTTTTTTCTTTCAATTAGAATAAGTATTCTCTCCTCCGTGTTTTGTGCGATCGCGAGGATCAGAAAGTAGGATTACTAAATTGATTTCAGGAAGAGTTTTTATTATTGACAATGAAAAAAATTGCCTAATCTATTTTCATCGTCAATAATAAAAATTCTTCCTGAAATCAATTTAGTCATCCTACTTTCTGATCCTTGTAATTGCACAAATCACGGAGGAGAGCATACTTATTCTAATTGAAGAGGAGCTACATCATGAGCATGAGGATAATTGTGCCTACAAAATTCTTATTGAGCAATGGTTCCAAGTAAGTACTCTATTAGATAAATTTCATTTTTGTTTTTATTTAGTTAAATCACAGTCACAACAATTAAATTTGTCCATCTTTGTATATTTTTATTTTTCATTCATGAAATTAACAATGAACATATTTCTATCACTGTTGCCTGTTTGGATACATTGGCTATTTGACTACATGTAACTTATTTTTAAATTTCAATTAGTATAGAGTAGGTAGGATTTCATTTGCAGTTTGTATAGAGTAGGTAGGATTTCATTTTCTTTTACTTTCAATTAGAATAAGTATGCTATTTGATTACACTCAACTTATTTCTAAATTTCAATTAGCATAGAGTAGGTAGGATTTCATTTTCAGTTTTTGCTTTCAATTAGAATAAGTATGCTCTCCTCGGCACTTTGTGGGATCGCGAGGATGAAAAAGTAGGATGACTAAATTGATCTCACGAAGAATTTTTATTATTGACGATGAAAAAAATTTGCCTAATCTATTTTTCTTATGCAATTTGTTCCATTTGCTCATAATTTTTCTTTTTAATAAATTTGTAAAATTTTTTTATTTGATTTTCTAAAAATTTAAAAAAGAAAGAAAAAATAAAATTGAGCTTCCATTCTTCGATATGCAATTAAAACAACACAGGCATTAGGATTATTTCATTGAAAATCTAAACTAAAAAAATGAATAAATGGCTTGCAAAAACTACATGCTTCAAAGATGAAACAATAGCTATAACAACTATAATTGAAACAACGGCTGCCAAGCTGAAACAATAGCTGAAACAATAACTATAACAACTGTAGCTAAAACAACAACTCCGAGCTGAATCAACAGCTGTAATAGCTGTAGGTGAAACAACAACTCCCAGCTGAAACAATAGTTGTTACAACTATAGCTGAAACACATAAGTTGAAACAGTAGTTGAACCTGTGTCACAATTGAATTGCGTCTTCTCAGTTTGATTTATATATGGTTGAGTAGTAGCAATGCCATCTCTCGCCTTCATCCTGCAATGTAATCTCCCTCATTATTAGCTTCATCTTTCTACCTTGAATCAAAACCTGCAAAAAAATTGCTAATCCATTTTTGGTGGTTTCAACTGCCTACCATTCTTCATGTATCTGCTAAATAGGGTTGCAGATCGTCCACCTCATTTGACCAAATCTCACTCGTTCTTTACTAATGATAAGGACGTTATTCATTATTGGATTCTTTTTGCTATAAAAATAAATTTGAATGAGAATTTTCAGGTGTATATAAATGGTATTAATAAGAGCATATCCAAATTATAACTCACCATGCCATCTGTTTTGGAGATTCTATGTTAAATCTGTATGGTAATAATCTTTTAGACGGAGACGGTCAAGCAATTAAGTAATAAATGGGCCATAAATCGAGGTCAAGGATAACAAAAACTAACCAGTGAAGATTTCAAGAGATTGAGGAGTTTACACTTGTGAAACAACCTACGGTTTCTGGGTCGACCTTGGCATTAAACACGTGCATACAATTTTTCTAATTGATTGGTTACAATGCCACATGCACATCATTTTTTATATCTTCCAACCCGACCTCCATAGCCAGTTCGGCTATACAAACTGCACGATATCCATTCTTCTATGGCTAATATTGGTTTTTCACTATTTCACACTTTGACTAACACCACTATCCAGATCAAAATTTTAATTATAGTTGTGATTTGTTCCGAGCCTTATTTTTGGGGAGATGCACCAAAGCGTGTTTTCAAAGTAAATGATGAATGTAATTCTCTTTCTGTTGCTTCTATTCCAGGAAAGAAGAATGTGAAGAGGGAATTTATGAACCCTAGGCCTAAGCAACATCTATCTCAACGCGCAACATGCATAAGGAAGAATCTACCTCCTCTTTCTCCCACGCATTTCTTTTGGCTGGCATTCACTTTTCAATTTAAATTTCGTTAGAATTGCGGATAGGTTTTATTGGCTGGGAATTTGGAAAGAGTGAAGCAAATATTGTGCAGAGCTACTGGTGAGGGAGAACCATTTGACCATAACCATGACAACGTTGTCATGATTGCTGAGATTGCAGTTACCAAAGTTTAGCATTATGTGATCGCCTCTCAGAACGAATTGGGGGAAACTTCGTTTTACATTGCGGCTGCCTATGCTCACGTGAACATCATAAAGGAGTTGCTCTGGTATATTGATTTTGAAGAAGCGAGTGTGAAGACTCAGAGCAGATACGATGCTCTGCATATAGCGGCTAAGCACGGTCATCTGGATATTGTGTTGGAGTCCTTGTGTTTTTGTCCTACTCTCAGTACAACAAATGATTTGTCAAATTCAACTCTACTCTATTCAGCTGCTATTCAAGGCCATTGGACGTTGTCAATATGCTTCTTGAGGTTGATAAGAAGTTGATAAAAATTGCAAGAAGAAATGGCAATACTGCCTTTCATTCTGCTTCTAGGCTTGGACAACAACGCAAAACACCCATTGAATAAAGGAGACGAGTATTAATGAACTATTTTTATCATTCTGCATTTTTGTTTTGTGTTGATTTGAACGTCATGATATATCCCACACCACACGTATGAAAAATTTAGCTACAGTAGGAATAAGGATAGACATATGGATCGTAACACCTTAGCCACCGACCTGATGTATGTTGTCCTATGAATATCATCTAGAAAGTAATCCCCAGATATTCAACACAATCCAAGCTTGCGGTGGTTTGTCCATCATTATGTCTAGGGTTGCTGAGTTTGAGGATCTCGGGCATTCGTGCGTCACTTGCATGGTTAACCATAACACTGAACACATGCATGGCATCGGTTGTATGAACAAAAGACCACAACAAACCATGATTGGACTCATTGTTTTGGATCTTGATGTAGGTAGTGTTTCGGCTCGATCCTTCTCTATGGATGTTGCAGTGGCTTTTTCCATTTATCCAGGATCGCTGGAGTGAAGTCCTCAGAGAGGGGAGAGCTTGACCGCTTATAAGGATTGATGCCCTCGATCCGGTGGTCGAGTGCACTGCCCCTCGATCTTAGGTTAGTCCGTTGATAGGATCTTCCAGTTATCAATCAAGATTAGTCGACCAAAGGGAGGTTCACTAGGCGATACTACGACCTCCTAGCGGTGGCCCTTTGCCAATTTCGCGACCTAATGTCAACCCGCTACCCAAGGCGCCAAAAATCCATTTACGTTGGATTGCTATATTTATATATCGGGTAGAGTCCTTTTTTAATATAGGATGGAAATATTTATATATCGGGTAGAGTCCTTTTTTAATATAAGATGGAAAGGATACAATAGCTCTCCCATCATCATTTACGATCATTCTGTTTTCTAAGTTTCTTATTAGTGTTGGAGTAAAAATAAATCAACATTTTGAGCTGCTGTGGTGGTCTTTGAACAAAAAGGAACAATGCCATTTTGGATAATTTTTTTTTTTCTGGTAGATGATTAATTATTGAGCTTGCTGTGTGCAATTCACGAGGGAGACCTGATACTAGCAATATCAATGAGAGTGGTCCAGGAATAGAAAACAAAGGTCCATTTTCATCACATGTGTCATACTAAACATTGAGAAAGGGCGTTGATGAATACCACTACAGGTCTTGAGTTCTTACAAAGAATTCACCTTTTACCAAGAAATTTGATCCCCACAAGGTTGCTCATTTTTTTTGATACCCACCGGAACTGAAAAAGCTTCTTGAGGGTGATTTCTTGGGGAATCATGATGATTTTTTGTGTATGCTGGAGAAATTTACAAAACCTTTGCTTTTGTTGACATGAATATAGATAAGACATTTTGCATATTTCTTGATACCTACTGACTCGATATACTCGATATTTGCAGCAAGATATTCTGCCCACCCAAATTCCTGTCAATAAGGATGCTCTGTGCTGGTTGAACATATATAATTACCTATGCCTGCCCTTGAGATTTATACAACATAACTTAGAAACGGCTCCTCAAAGTATTTTGGCTCCAATATTCAGGCAGAATGATGAAAATTAAGCATAGACATGACTGGGTCATAGAAATTGAAAAGTGTCAACTTTTGGTGGAAGAATGGACCAATTTGGAGGGTCGAGATAATAATTTTTTCATAACATATATATGCTCTTGCTCTTGGCAATTATGATCGATGTGTTTTTGCAGGCAACATGTTTCTCTATTAAGGATCGACGTTTGTGTTTACTTCCACGTTGCTTGGATAATTTGGACAAAAACATATTTAATATTCCAGGACTTTTAGTGACACTTATCAGCAATATCTTATGCACGTTAGACGCTTTGATGAAGATCCGAGACAATAATGCTGATTAAAAACTTTGAAACAAATGCTTAGGAACGCTCCAGATCGGATAATTTTAGTTTTGAGTGTTCTTTCTCCTTTTATGCATTTTTATTTGGGTGTGTTATATATATACAAAATCATAAAAATTATTTGTTTGTTTTATAGAAAGGAAACAATAATTTTTTTTTAATAAAACCTTGAAAAAACAAAAACACTTTAATATAAAAATAAAAATAAAAATCAAAACAACAAAAACTACATAAATTGCAAATGGACATCTCATTCCTCAAAACAATATCAATACATGTTTATTTTGCTTAACCCTAATTTCTTTTTTAAGTCACTTCATGCAACCAAGCGCAACAACAGGTATCAAAACGGATTTTATTTCTTTGATTTGCCGCGCTCATACTTATTTCAGCTTGTTATGTTTTTTTTCGAACTTCTTAGTACTAAGTTTTTTTTAGGTTCGTAGATGATCAATTTTGTTACTAAAGTGATTTTTCAAAATCTTTGAAAAACATGCTTTGATAGACAACTTGAAGGAGTTGTTACTCATCATAAACATTATGACGTTTGTTGTTACACACAAATCATTCATAAACTTTTTTGCATCATGAATGTTTACACCATTTTTCCTTCAAACGCACATTAGTCATCCATGTATTGAAGTCCACTTTCCACTGCCTTATCAGTCACGACTTCGCACATGCCTATCTTTTATGAGTCGCATACATTTTTGCGTTCTTTTTCCATTCGAGTTTTCCTTCTGAATAAAACGAGCTCCCTTTCCATGATTACATTGCCTTGATTTCCTTGCCATAAACCCTATTGCTATTGAGATGTTTCTTATAGTCGTACCAATATTTTTGTAAAAACCTGTGTTGACTGATGTGAGATTCTTTAAGGTCCACCTTTCAATAGGTTTTGCCCCATCGACCTAAGCACCATAGATGGGATATAGACTAGAGTCCATTTTGAGTACCTAGAGGATTGCATGTCTTAATGGCAAGCTCTCTTGCTGACAATCATGGGAATACATCAATGTCCCTTGATCGTTAGATCTTGCAAGTGGCTTGATATCAGCACATCCATTTGCACTTTGCAAGATGTACTCGGGTACCTTGGCACTCATTGACATCAATGGAAATTTTCCTCACATTGGTTAACGACATTCATAAATGGCCGATAATGCAATGATTTCTCTTCATGCTCGACATCGACATAGCCATTCACATGATTAGAATTGTACCATCGGGTTTGTAGTGGGTGAAGACTATACACTTTTTCCTCACTCCCTCAGCAGTTACATCAGCATGAATTTAGCTATATGAGAGTACTACATTTCCTCTTTCATACTCCCTCTTTTCCATGATTCATTAGTAGCAATTCAAATCCCTCCACTACACATTCTATGATTCAACACTTACAGCAGTTACAGTTACAATAGTTGTAGTTACAACAGTTGCAACTACAACAACAGTCACCTTTCACATGATCCTGTAGCAGTAACATCTTCCATGCTTTAGCAACCGCATCTTCCATATTCCTATTACATAGTTCATCACCATTTTGGGTGAGTGGAGGTATGCTATTTTCTAAACTTTAATCATTTAATTCCTTAACTGCTAGCAATGAATAATTTGGAAAATTACCTCATCATGCTCCATTTCCTTTTCACTTCCATGACCTGCACTAAGTTGCATGAGGACATGCAACCAATTCAGTTGGGGAGGGGGAACTATATTCACTACATATTCACTCCCATCATTCCATTTTTTTTTATCTCATTTACTATTCATCAACATTTCTTTTCCAACGACACTTTGTCGCACTTTGCTTCATAAGCATTGATATACATATTGGCATGCTTCATAAAGATAAAGAAAAGGATTTCTCATGCACAGTGATGTTTCCTTATGCATATTGATAACTTATCTTTTCCAGTAAGTATATGGGTAAATTATTATCATAACAACAAGAGAACAATAATGAAATGAATGTTGTCAACACAAGAACCAACATTCTTTATATTCATGGTTGTCACACAAGAACCAACCATAAGAAAATGTCAAGCTGTTACTCATGTCATCCCCATCGTGGAAACATTTATTATCACTCAAAGCTGAAACTCATATGCCGAATGTTTTTTGAAGACTCATGCACAGTTGCATGAGGACATGCAACAAGTTCAGTTGGGGAGGATGCTGGAACTGAGAAATGTCATGTTTTCATCCACTTTATCTTTCGATATTCTTCACATTTCAGCGTCCCATTAACCTTTCCTTATAGCATTTCCTTACATATATTTGGGTTTCACCTTATTATTTTACACTTTATTCATTTTATTTAGTATTAAAAAGGAATTTATGATTAAATGTTAGAAATTAACATGTTTTTCATATATATCTCAAAAATGTGTGAGCTTTGCAATTTGTAGGAATTAATACAAAAAGAATTCTCGAATATCTCTTCCACTATTTCAAGGACATAGTTATTCAAAGCATATTCCAAGGAGAAGATCATGGAGATTTGGTTGGCATATCTTATCTAGGATTTGTGATTAACATGTGGAGAATTTGTGAGAGACATGTGGAGGATTTAAAGGGATCATATCTTGTAATAATATGAAAGTAGTTGAAAGTAGTTGAGAGAATAGTGGATCTGTAATTATGAAATGGTTATCTCATCTTCAAGGATCTCATGTGTAAACAAGAGTGCCCTCTCTCCATTCAAGGAGGTTAGAAGTCTGATTTAGTCTTAGATTGTAGAAATTAGTCTTGACTTTGTAATTTGGAGAATGGGATTCTTAGTTTGATTCATGCTTGTTTCATGATTTCTCATTTTATTTTTGTAATATAAGTTGAGATATATTTATTGCGTGAGCTCACATATTTTGTTTATCGTTAAACTCTTCACATGTTGTATTGCTTTTCCTTCATGTAATTTTCCATTTCTACATTAGTTTGATTTCAACAATTTCAATTCGAAAGTATGTTTCAGCTTCTTAGATTAGTTGCTACATTAGATTAATTCCACTTCGGTCCTGCACATATAGTGCATGTGCTTCGTAAGCCTATGAACCTCGGATTGACAAATTAAATGGTTGGGAAAGTACTGCAACACAATTAAAATTACCTTAATTTCACCCAACAAAAGGCCTGGCCTTTTTGGGACTTGTTCATCAAAGTCATCATCCTTGAGTGTTTTTTCCCTCGTTAGTTATATGACTCTTTTTTAAGAGACATATAATTTTCAAGTTTTCATTCAAAATCCTCCAAAGCTGGGATGGTGAAGTTGGTGATTATGAATTGGGAGGGTTATTAAAGCCCAAGGTCTATGTATTATACCATGCTATTCATATTCCCAAAGTTTCGTGGACATGTGCTAAGTATTTCCTATGATTTTTTAATTTTTCAGTTTTTTAATAAAATCATCTATAAGGTGTATTTTAATTGTAAATTTTCAAAATGTCAGAAAATTGGGCCTAGGGAGGCAATTTGGTCATGGGGATGATTTGTTTTAGACCTAGATACCCCTATTAATCCTTAAACCCACTTTTGAGAGTCAAATTAGAACCTTTCATTAATTCATTTGATTTTATCTCCAAAATTTCTCAAGAGTGTTAAATAAATGGAAAAAATGGAGAAAATCCAATTCATAAATCAAAGGAAGCTTGTTTGGGACATGTCTCTGAGGTGTCAGGGAGGTGGATGATCTTGTATGGGGAAATTATGAGCATAGGGGAGCATATTTTCTCAACGAAGGAGAAGGATCCACCTGTCACTCTCAAAGGGGGCAGATTCTCTCCATTGAGGGCACAATCCTCCACTTTGAAGAAGTGGTTAGATAGGTGGAGGATTCCCAAAGAAAGTGGGACACCTCATGAGAGGCGGAAACCACCCCTTCCATGAATTTGAACTTATTTCCTTGGATTCCTCAACCCCCCAAACCACCTCCTCTCTTAGGAATTGTGCCCCCTAGGGTTTGAGCTCAAATTTTGCTATAAAGGCAGGGTCTTAATCCTCATTTAAGAGAGCATTGAACCTATTCCCATTGTAATATAGTTATTATTATTGTTTATTGATGAAATTGAAGGATTTGAAGGCTAATGTGTAGCATCGAGTTGTGAGCTTGCAATTTGGTGAATGTTGAGGTGAAATTTGCTTAATTTATGTTGTCTTTCTGCCAAATATTGTTGTATAGATCTAAATTCCTTTGAATAAGTATTTGAACATGTTAACTTACTCATTTGTATTTCATCATTTCAATATTATAAGAGTAATATATCGTAGAACGTTATACTTATATTCTATTTGTTTTCTTTTGATGAAATCGATTGGATTAACATGCTTGTGTGAAGAATTGTGTAGCTTTTGCATGACCACTTTAGGTAGAAGGGATATTGGAGCTCAGTTGCATCCTTTCCTTTTTACAACATAATTTTTTTTGTATTTTCTTTGCATATCCTTCTCATCTTTCATACCATTCAAGCTCGGGCTTGAGGACTTCTTTCTCCCATCTTAAAACTTCAAAATTTTTCTCAGTTACTGGTTCTTCATGCTTAAGAAAAGTTTGATGCATCTGTTGGAATATTGGACAATACTGAGAGGGGGTGATCTGAAAACAAGATCTTTGCTACTCTATGACGTTAACATGAATTTCATAAAGAGCATGAATGAAGCTAACAAATCCATAAGAAGAGAACCAAATAGCATAGACAATACACACATAAAGACAACAAGTTGATAACGGAGTTCGTCCAGGATGGACTACGTCTCCGGCCTGCTTCTCAATAGGAGGGCCGATCTATAATCTCAGCATAATGAAAAATACATGGCAATGATACAATGATACCTTGGCGACAATGGCTAGGAAGAGAACCGCTGCCCAAAGCACAATAAGACTGCTTCCAGCAACTCCAAAGCCTGAAGACAATGTAAAACAAGTATAAACACTCGTACCTTCTTCCTGCAGAGCTACGCAATCTCCATTATCTCCTTTAGCTACAAAGTCTCCACTCCAAAGCATGCCTGACAAAGGCAAATGAAAGGGTTTATATAGGCTTCTATGGACTCCTCTCACATGATCCTCATGGTTTCTCAATTTACAACAATTTTGCCTAAATAGGCATATGGTTACAACTCTATATTTGTTTTGGTTTCTTGTGTTTAAGTCATATGGTTAGTAAGTTGTGGAACTATACTAACCATAGATATAAACATAGCATTTTTTGGTTTAAACCCAAACAAATAAACTTTGTTTATAACCCACTTTAACGCCATAACAAAGTTTGTTAAAAAAAACACATGTTAAATAGTGGCGCGTCCCATGTGGTGGCTCCTCCACTCGATACATGTGAATGTTTTAAAACCCATTTTAACCTTAACCCAAATTTTGTTATTCCATATGTGGTGGCACTCCACAAACATTAGGTGGCATGTAATCCGTTTGAGGTTTTGTTATAAAACATGTGTTAAAGAGTGGCGCGTGGAATGGGCTGGAGCATAACATGTGACCCCTGCGCTGGCCTCTGTATTGAGCTCCCAGTCGTGTGGCCGTGGCGACATAAACCCATGGGTCGGGGCTTAGCCCCGACCCTTCTTTTTCCCGTTCACACATAGGTTCACATTTAAAAGGACTGTTTCCCATTCCGACAACAAACAACTCACGGTGGCCTGTTGGCTAAGGCATTGTGTAACCAAACCGGAGGTCATAGGGTCGAACCCCGCGGAGGCACATTAATTTTGCGTTAGACATATTGGCCAATCCTGTGCTGCCATGTGGCTTCCTGGGATTGGTCCACCTCATGCCCAGTCAGCGTCCAGTCAACCGCTCATACTGCCATGTCACCGTCTATACGCCCAGTTAGCAGTATGCCAGCTCGGATCTGTACTGCCACGTGTCACCTTGTGATTGGTCCGTACACCTGCCATGTCACCTTGTCCATACCGTATGGATTCCATGTGTCACCCTGTCAGTGGTGCCACATCATCATGTTTGTATAGTACGGATGCCATGTGTCACCCTATCAGTGGTGCCACATGGCACCTCTTTTTGCCAAATTTGCCTGTTGACCTTATAGAATAGAACGCGATAACTTTCTCATATGGAGTCTGTTTGAGGTGAAACAAACACCATTGGAATCGTCTCAACGAGCCCTTCGATCTGGTGCTATTTTTACTGGGATTGGACTTCAAAAAATTTTCCTTCTTGGATCCTCCTGGATCATTCCTCCCCACTGAGAAGCTTTTGGCCTCCAAAGGCCTTTACTAATTAATAGATAGGTGAGGGAATTGCTCCCTCACTTTCTCCTTCTCGATCCACTTGGATTTTCTTGGATGAGTGCCTTTGATGCCCACTCGAAGATAATCAACATCACCTCTATGAGAAGTCCTTGTCCTTCTGTCCAAGATGACATCTTCCTTTAGCTCATCCATGTACTCAGGAGAAAATTCATCAACTGATGGCAATGAGACATTCTCCCTTTCATCCATGATCATGGGAGGCTCATAGAGTTTCAAGTTCTCCACATTCACCACTGAGTAGATCTGCATGTTTGGTGGTAGCTCTAAGCAAAAAGCATTTGTCCCAATCTTCTCCAAGATGGTGAAGGGACCATATCTAATAGGCTTGAGCTTCTTGCCTTCTCCTTTCATCCTCTCCTTGCTGATGTGAAGCCACACTTGATCTCCCACCTGAAACTGATGATCAACTCTATGCTTGTCATGGCAAGCCTTGTACTGGGCTTAACTCTTCTCCAACTGCTCGTGCACTGCTTGATGTACCTGTTGAACTCTCTGAATGAACATGCGGGCTTTGTCATCATCCTTGGAAGTGCTTGAATCAACCTCTCTCCCATAAGTCAAGTCCAATGGATTCTTTGGCAAGTACCCAAAGCATGTCTCAAATGGCGAGCTCTGAGTGGAAGAATGCATAGCCCTATTGTAGGAATGCTGCACATACTCGATCTGTTCATCCCATAACTTAGGATGCTTGTTGCAATAGCCTCGAAGCAAATGGACAACTGTCCTGTTGACTACCTCTGTCTGTCCGTCAGTCTGTGGATGGAAAGCGGTGCTCCTCTTCAGCTTGGTGTCCATCATACACCATAATTTTGTCCAAAACTCTCCAAGGAAACAGGAGTCCCGATCTGAGATAATGGACGTAGGGAGTCCAAAGTGAACCCATACGTGCTGAAATAAAAGAGAAGTAACCTGCTCTATAGTGACCTGATTTTTACATGGCATAAGAATACACATCTTTCTAAACCTATCCACGACCACATACAAGTAGTCATGACCCCTCCTAGACATAGGAAAACCCCCCACAAAATCCATGGAAATGCTTTCCCAAGGATGGGAAGGAACAGGGAGTGGTGAGTACAGCCCCAATTTTCTATTAGTGGGCTTACAAGTAGAGCACATCACACACCCCTTTACATATTTTGTTACAATGTATTTCATGCGAGGCCAATACACAAGTCTTTGCAAATGAGCCAAAGTCTTACCTACCCCAAAATGCCCTGATACAAGAGAAGTATGAGATTCTCGTATTACATGGACTCTTTCACTGATAGGAACACATAACTTGCCCAAATGATAGAGCAACTTTCCTTGCAAATAGTAGTCTTCCACATGTGTGCCATTGGTTATCTTCTCATAAATCTCCTTGAAATCATCATCATCAGCATACTGGTCAATATAACTTTCATGGGATAAAGAAGCATTTTTCAAAACAATAGATGCAACAATAGGAGGTCTAGAGAGCATATCTGCCACTTTGTTACTAGTACCCTTCATGTACTTGATCACTAAATGGAATTGTTGAAGGAATCCCATCCACCTGAAATGACGAGCTTGCTGGAGCTTAGTTTGGGACTGGAGATACTGCAAGGGCTGATGATCGGTATGGATGATTGCCTCCTTACCCATCAAGTAGTGTTTCCACTTCTTGACACTCTGATCCAAAGCATACAACTCTTTGTCATAGGTGGGGTAGTTGATCACTGCTTGAGTAAAAGTCTCCGAATGGTAGCAAATAGGCTTGCGGTGCTGCATCAATACTGCCCCCATGGCATATCCACTGGCATCTGTCTCTATCTCAAATGTCTGCTGCAAATCGGGCAAGGCTAGGACTGGGGCGGTGCTGATCTTTCCCTTCAATGTGTTGAAGGCTTTCTGCTGTTTACCTCCCCATTGGAAGGCTTTCTTTACACTTGTTAAGGCATGCAAAGGAGATGCTATGTATGAGAAGTTTTGAATGAACCTCCTCCAATATTGAACAACTCCTAAAAAGCTTCTCACTTCAGTAGCGTTAGTAGGATTAGGCCAATTGACAATTACATCAACTTTTGAAGGATCAATTTTTAAATTTCCACCTCCTACAATATGACCCAAGTAAACTAATGAAGTTTTGCCAAATTCACACTTTGACAATTTTACATACAATTTCTCCTTTTTCAAAGTGTCCAACACTATCTTTACATGCCCTACATGTGCTTCCCAAGTTTTACTAAAGACCAATATATCATCTAGATAAACAATGACAAAATCATCTAAGAATGGCCGGAAAACATCATTCATTACCCGCATAAAGGTTGCAGGTGCATTGTAAAGCCCAAAGGGCATCACCAACCACTCAAATAGACATTGCTTGGTCTTGAAGGCTGTCTTCCACACATCACTTTCTGCAATTCTGATCTGGTGGTAGCCACTGCGCAAATCCAACTTGGTAAAGAACACAACATCTTTCAACTAGTCGAGCAAGTCATCTATGCGACTAAGTGGGTATCGATTCTTGATCGTGATCTTGTTGAGAGCCCAATAGTCAATGCACATCCTCCATGTTCCATCTTTATTCATCACCAAAACAATCGGCAAACCACATGGAGAGGAGCTGGGTCTGATCGCTCCTTGGTCCAACAAGTCTTGAACCTGCTTCTTAATCTCTGCCATTTCAACTGCGGACAACCTGTACATGCCCACATTAGGAAGAGGGGCATCCTACTGGAGATGGATCTCATGTTGAATCTCCCTTTTGGGAGGAAAACCTGTAGGTTCCTGAAATATTTCATCATAGTTAGCCACAATATCAATCATATCCTTTTTATGAGAAGGATCACAACCTTTGAAAGCATCAGATGCTTCAGCATCTTTTGCTCTCACAACCATGGGCATGTATCTCTTATTAGTGTTGATGAGTCTCTTCATCTGTCCTACACTAACAAGAGAGGTGTTAGCCTTCATACTGTGAGCTCTGACAATGTACTCCACCCCATTTTTGGTGAGATGGTACTTGTTCTCATGACGGAAGAATATTGCTTTTTGATCATACAAGTATGGGCTTCCCAATACGATACCGCAGATGTCAAGAGGAACGACATCTAAGTCCACCTCATCGATTAACTTTGAAGCAATAGCAAACCTTAACCTGCATTGCTTAGTCACCTGTAGCTTAGCATTATCACATACCCATCCAAGAGGATAAGGCTTGGGGTGAGGTTTAGTCTGTATGCCCAACTTCTTAACAACTGATTCTGAGATCAAATTTACTTGAGAACCCAGATCAAATAATGTTTCAATCTTTGTATGCTTAGACACAACTCTAATGTGAAACAACTCACTTCTTCTTTTATCATTTTCTTTAAAAACATGAGTATAACTTGAACTAGTATGAGGAGTTTTGTTACCTTGCATTCCCACGACTGTAATCATGGTTTCGTCGCCTAAGTCGGAACCCAAATCTCGTTGCGCTGTTGCAACGGTCTTTTTCTTCTTTTTGCTTCCATAATGCTTTGGCCTTTGTTCAGGATGCAACTTCCAACAACTTTCTTCATCATTCCCATCAGTGTCACAATGTTTGCAATGGAGCTTTCCTCCTTCCTTCTTGGCAGTAGCTATCTTCTTGCTCTTGTCCTTCTTTTTGGACTTGTAGTTGTTGTTGGGCTTGAAAGGCTTCTTCGGATGGTCTTCTTGCAAATGATTCCCCCTACTCTCAAGATGAGTAGCCTGAACACTTGCTTCATCCACACTAGCAGGATTCAACAACAGCAAAGTATGGTGTAGATAATGATGAAGAGCACCAATGTACTTCAAAAGAGTGTCAGGAGAATCTAAAGAAATATTCAACTCTAGAGCTTTCTTTCTAAATTATTCAGTAAAATTCTGAACACTCTGACCCTTGCCTTGTCTAAAACTTTGCCAATCCATTATTGCCTTCTGAACATAACCCAACAGATAAAATTGCTTACGTAAAGCAGAAATGAAAGCAGACCATGATGAGAGAAGATTACCCATTTGTTTGCTACCTTGCTGAAGCTTTCTTTCCCACCATACAAGTGCGGTTCCTGTCAGCCGAAGTGAAGCCAACTGAATCTTCACTTCTTCTTCTTTGATCTACTGGAATCAGAAATAGACCTCAATTTGTCTTATCCAATTGTTTAACTTCTCTGCATTCGCTTCCCCATTGGACATGGGCAAATCAAACTTCACATCAAGCTTCAATAAGGGCTTCTTTTGAGGCTCTTTGTGAGGAACCTTGGAATGCTGAGAATGAGATGAGGAAGAAGCACTTGAACTTGTGCTGGAAGCTGAAGGTGAAGAGGGAGGCTCATGAGACTCTTCGCCACCTCCTCCGTGGTTAACTGAAGCGTTTCCTTCGTCCTTCACTTCTTTGTCTTCCTTCTTTACTTCATTGCCTTTTCTTTCTTTTGCCATGCGTTCTTCATAGTCTGCAAACAACTTGCATACCTTGTCGACCATCATGTAGAAGACCTTGTGAAAGTTTGCCTCCATATCGATGCGGGCATCATTAGAATCCATCTTCCTCCTTCGGTGTGCACATCAGATCTCAGAATTGTAAGGCTCTAATGTACCCTCACCAGCTTGCAATTTAGCCCTCATGAGCATCCACACTCATAATCCAACGTCAAATAGCCCTGCTCTGATACCACATGATCTAAAAACAAGATCTTTGCTACTCTATGACGTTAACATGAATTGCATAAAGAGCATGAATGAATCTCACAAATCCATAAGAAGAGAACCAAACAGCATAGACAATACACACATAAAGACAACAAGTTGATAACGGAGTTTGTCCAGGATGGACTACGTCTCCGGGCCTGCTTCTCAATAGGAGGGCCGATCTATAATCTCATCATAATGCAAAATACATGGCAATGATACAATGATACCTTGGCGACAATGGCTAGGAAGAGAACCACTGCCCAAAGCACAACAAGACTGCTTCCAGCAACTCCGAAGCCTGAAGACAGTGTAAAACGAGTATAAACACTCGTACCTTCCTCCTGCAGAGCTACGCAATCTCCCTTCTCTCCTTTAGCTACAAAGTCTCCACTCTAAAGCATGCCTGAAAAAGGCAAATGAAAGGGTTTATATAGGCTTCTATGGACTCCTCTCACATGATCCTCATGGTTTCTCAAGTTACAACAATTTTTCCTAAATAGGCATATGGTTACAACTCTATATTTGTTTTGGTTTCTTGTGTTTAAGTCATATGGTTAGTAAGTTGTGTAACTATAATAACCATAGATATAAAAATAGAATTTTTTGGTTTAAACCCAAACAAATAAACTTTGTTTATAACCCACTTTAATGCCATAACAAAGTTTGTTAAAAAAAAACACATGTTAAATAGTGGCGCGTCCCATGTGGTGGCTCCTCCACTCGATACATGTGAATGTTTTAAAACCCATTTTAACCTTAACCCAAAGTTTGTTATGCCATATGTGGTGGCGCTCCACAAACATTAGGTGGCATGTAATCCGTTTGAGGTTTTGTTATAAAACATGTGTTAAAGAGTGGCGCGTGGAATGGGTTGGAGCATAACATGTGACCCCCACGCTGGCCTCCGTATTGAGCTCCCGGTCGTGTGGTCGTGGCGACATAAACCCATGGGTCGGGGATTAGCCCTGGCCCTTCTTTTTCCTGTTCACATGTAGATTCACATTTAAAAGGATTTTTTCCCATTCCGACGACAAACAACTCACGGTGGCCTGTTGGCTAAGGCGTTGTGCAACCAAACCGGAGGTCACGGGGTCGAACCCCGCGGAGGCACATTAATTTTGCATTAGACATATTGGCCAATCCTATGCTGCCATGTGGCCCCCTAGGATTGGTCCACCTCATGCCCAGTCAGCATCCATTCAACCACTCGTACTGCCACGTCACCATCCGTACGCCCAGTCGGCAGTATGCCAGCTCGGATTCGTACTGCCATGTGTCACCTTGTGATTGGTCCATACACCTGCCATGTCACCTTGTCCATACCGTACGGATTCCATGTGTCACCTTGTCAGTGGTACCAAATCATCATGTTTGTATAGTATGAATGCCACGTGTCACCCTGTCAGTGGTTCCACGTGGCACCTCTTTTTGCCAAATTTGCCTGTTGACCTTATAGAACAGAACGCGATAACTTTCTCATACGGAGTTCGTTTGAGGTGAAACGAACGCCGTTGGAATTGTCTCAACGAGCCCTTCGATATGGTGCTATTTTTGATAATATTGGAGGACTTCAAAATTTTTGCCTTCTTGGATCCTCTTGGATCAGGGGGGGGGGTTTAATCAGTATTGATAAATTTTAACAATTGAAACCACTTTTAATTTATTTATTAATACAGATGATCAACAAAACACACAGAACTCAAATTTATCGTGGAATCCCAATTGGGTAAACCACCAATACTTCCTATTACTGCAAAATTATATTTACAAATAGTTTTTCCCTACTACTAAAGAAAAGGATGGTACTACACCATATTTACTAGAAACAACTAGAAGGAGGCTACAACCCCCTACTTTATCAACTATTACTGAAAGGATGCTTCTACACCCTATTTACAAGCTACTACCGGAAGGAGTCTATGGCCCCCTTGTTTACAGCTACTACTGAAAGGATGATTTTACACCCTATTTACCATCTACTAATAGAAGGAGGCTACAACCCCCTTGTAGGCATATAGCTTGCCCTAACACCACCCTACCTCCCTTGTATGATAATTCGATATCTGACTTCTCTACACTAATGGATATTCCAATCGAATGTACAAAGACACTTATTTGAAATTTTAAATCATTTTTTATATACCCTCAAACGTATCTCTTCATCTAAAAATCACGTATCTTCATCGTGACTCTTCACAAACAAAATACTAAATCGAAATTACCTCTCAGTTTGTCATTTTTAACTCTGTTTAAATTTAACAGTCGCGACCTTCCATAGTTGCCTTTCTGCAATGTCCTTTCCACAAAAATATCTCCGCAACAGACCTTTCCACATTAACCTTTCCTCATTTTACCTTCCACAATTAAATTCTCAAAATTGTAGATTGCGGAATTCGGACAATTACCTTTCCACAACGAACTTTCCGCATTGAATTTATCGCATTTACCTTCCCGCGATTACCTTTTCACAATTTTATTTTCGAATGACCTTTCCTGCATTTTGTGGGAACTCATTCCTTCCGTAATTGCAGGTTGCGAATTGCAGATGTGCATTTTAAACTTTCTTGAAAATTGATTTAGCAATTACCTTTCTGTAACTACCTTTCCGCAATTAGAAACTTCTTCCTTCTGCAATTGCAGATTTTGGGTTGCGGGTATGCATTTCGGCTTCTTTGAAAATTTCTTCCGCAATTCGTCTTCCGCAAGACTTCTTCCATACTTTGTGAATTGCGGATTGCAAATTTCTTCCGTATTGTGGATTGCAGATGTGCCTTTTGATTTTTTTCAAAATTGCTTTCGCAATTCGTCTTCCACACGAATTCTTCTGCACTTTGCATATTTCAGGTTGCAGCTTCCTTCCACATTGCGGATTGCGTATTGCGGATCTGCATTTCGATTTTTCTCGAAATTGCTTTCATAGTTTTTCTTTCACAATTCCTGTGAACCATCGATCACTTTGAGGAATCCTCCTCATCTGTTGGTCAGTTATCAAACACAGAACTTGACTTTGGTGCTCCAGAGTGTTATCTTCCATGCACATTTACTTTTCGGATACTTTTGTTGCCGTTGATATATTCTCTTGATATAATCTGAGTCATCCAACCTCTTCTATATAAGCTAAATGAAACTCCACAACTATGCATTGATTGATAAGAGGATCGATCAATCAATCTCGATCGGACTTGATCCCCTCAATGGATCCCCTCATGTGTCTTTCCAGCCTCATCTAATATGCCACATCATTATGCATGCCATGCCATCGCTTCCTTCGTCATTCCTTTGTATTACACTTAGTTTGCACTTCCATCATGTCCTTGGTTATTCCTTAGTCACTATTGAACTCCTTTGACATAAATGACAACAACATTCAACATTATCCCCCTTTGGAATTGATGGAAATCTCTAATCATTCTCCCCCTTTGACAACAATGATAAAGGATAACATGTTATGCCATTTCTGAAACCATCTTTATAGAGAATTTCCTATATTTCTTCTTTTTGACAACTTCCCTTGCCAATATATCTCCTCTTTTAAGAAATTTAGCTCTTTTCTTCTCTTCCTCTTGTTCATTTGAACTTGGTGGTCACCATTACGGACGATAATCTAGTTAATATCCTTCTTTACCTTCTTGTAGTGGGTCCTTGAATACGAGACTGCATGATAAGTTCATAGACTCCCCTATCATAATGTTGCCTTTTGTTCCATTGATGAGTTTTTTTCGTTACTTCAAATCAATGTGATGATTGTTCGGAGAGAAATTTCTATGTGTGAGTAGTGTTGGACTTCCATGCACTGCTTTGCACATGATCTTACAAGAGTTCTCACAATGTCATATTTGTCACTCATCAAACATTTTCCTATATGTATATCAAGGTTGTTTATGAGGATATTTGGAATACATTTGTCTTGGATGGATAATGTTAGCACTCTGAATGTAAACCCGATTGTGAAAGGATAACCCCAAGGTAATCACAAAACCAAGCTTTAGGAAATAAATCTGGCTTCTTTCTCTCAAGAGAGGGATCTCTTAGTATTTTTTCTCATAGGCCAGATATATAAAACAAGAAAAAAACTTTAATATTGATGATGGTTGAAACAAGTGTACATTGGGCATGGAGTCATGTAATACAATAACATTTATAGTGCTGTTGCACATGAAATTCAACAGAGGCAAGGTATCTATCTCTTCATAGTCAAAATTCTTGTTGTATGGTGTTATGAAGGAATATTAGAAACAATCCATTAATGTGGGCATCTAACAAGGATGAATCCACCAGTAAATTTAGATGAAAGGGTTTTGTGAATGCTTAAAAGTAATTAAACATAAAATATGAATATGAATTTTGAACCATTGTAAACTCATTCAAGCATGAAAGGAAAATATAATGGAAGCTTAAAAATGGAAACACATGCACATAAAAGAACATAAAGTACATACTGTAATGAAGAAAACATAGGAATCTATGTCAAAGGCCAACTTCAGCTCTGTAATTTTATTAAACTGATGAATCTCTGTTACGATAGTAAAATATCATGGGTTCCAACCCTTGTTACATTACAAAAACTTCTTTAAATACAAAATGTTGCTCCATGAGATGACAACTAACTCTGCTAAAAATAGGTAATAACTTCATTTCTAAATTTGTCACTTTGATATGCTAACTAATAATTGTTCTGAAAATAAACTATAAACTACTAACTAACCAGTCTTCAAATGGTCTTCGACAATTCTTCGATAAATCTTTATCCACACAACCTGTATTTATTTTTTCCATATTTCTCAGCTGTCTTCCACTAGTCGACAGTTGATAACTCCAAGCTGGAAATTTCTTTTTCCACCACTCTTAGCTCCACATGGTATTTGCATGAAATCTATGGTATCTATGCATAAGTGGCTCTAAGAGTGTTCAAAATCTCAAAATATTCATCCAACTTTTCCACTATTGTATTTACATCCAAGGACTGCTGTATATCCTCAAACTTTTTGTGATCCAGTCTACACCTGACTAACTGTGCGTGATGTTCTACTTGAGAAAACATTTTCCCATCTTCTTCCCAGAAGAAAGGAAATCCTGTTTTGAATACAGGTGTAAAAATTTCAATAAACATATTGATTTGGTGTTGCATTATATCAATATTGTCTTGTACTCTGTCAAGATGCTAATGTTTACCTATGACCTTCCTTGACCATGTGATGACCGAGATCTTGTCTTTTATACATGTAGTCTTAAAATCATATTGTAACAAGCCAATAAAGAAACTGGAAATATTATTGGCTGTGTCAATGGGCTTCTTATTCAAATATTCCTTAACTGATGCAAAACTCTGTTTAGCATCTTGTACAACAATTTATTTATCTAGTATGTAGTTAAGATAAGGCCTTAGTTTTCCTGCTTCTGCAATAATTACATCCCATATTATGTGCTTGGCTCCTTGAATAGGAAGTTGTCTAATAAACTGCTTCATCAACTTGTCATTTTTGTCAAGGATATCCTTATACTTTTTCTCCATGGACTTATTTTATTCTTCTTTCTTAAGGGCTGCATTTTCTAAATTCTTATTTTGATTTTTCATCCCTACAATCTCCAAGTCCCTTGGGATAACCTGGGAGATTTCCTGCATAATGGATTCCACATTAGCTTGTACAGGAGGTGGAATAATTTGCACCTCTAGTTCCTTTTCTTTTTTATTCACTTCTTTTTCTAGTTCTACCTGCTTTTGTTGAAGTGTTTTTACATTTTCTGTCAATGATACTCTTTCTTTTTCCCACTCTCTCTTATCCTGATCAAACTTGAGTAGCTTTTCCTTGCAATTGTTCAACTCATCATTCAATGCTTCCTTTTATTTTCGAGATATGTAAGCTTAGTATCCTAAATAAGTTGAGTGGCAGGTATTTTCAGCTTCTTTTTAAGCAATTGGATGGTATTTTCTTTCTCTATGAGCAACTTCTGAGTTTCTCCTCCCTTGTCCATTCCACCGTCAACATTTAGTAAATCTTCTTGAAGTTTTTTAATCTGCTATAGATGAGCTTTATTTTCAATTTTGGTCTTGGTTGACTATAATTTGGATACTTATAGAGTGGCCTTAAGTAAGTCACTATAAATTACCTCTTCAGTTTTCTTATGTAGATGAATCATATTTGGTACAGGGATGTTCTCCAGATTCATCCTCGGTTCTTCTAACTTGTTCTTGGTGGCTACTGCTAGGTTGAGAGTGTTCTGAGAATGATCCCTAACAGTGACCAAAGATACATCCTTTTTTGATATTTTTCTTACCTAATCATATAGTTTGAGATTCATCCACTGAGGTCTCTTTATCATCTCTATATTTGTCAAACAATTCTGCTCTAGTCTTGAACCGAGTTGTGGATTCCTCAAGAGTATCTAAGAAAGAATTCTCCTTTATTTCAAAAGCAGATCCTTTCACTTTAATCTACCTTTTCTTCCCCTTAGTATCTATCACCTTCACCAATTCACCTTCCACCTCGACCTTTTGTTTCTTTGATGTTTGTGAATTTTCTTCCTCTTTTCTCTCCATAACATCTGAAAAGGTCCTTTTGTTAGTCATTTCTAAATGACTAGCAATGGGAGAAATGATTTCTGCTGCTGGAACAACATCCAAAGGATCTAACTATTTAACACTAACATCCTTCACTAGATATGTAGATCCCTGTTGCATGTCTTTTTCATTTTTTGTTAACCGAGTATAATATGACAATTGGAACTCTCATCCAAGCCTTCAACTTCCTGATATTCAAATGGATTATTTTTGTTGACCTGCCTCCTTATGGAAATAATATGATGAGGATCATAGTTAATGGCTGCAGCTGTTTGGAACCCCATCTCTTTTAACATACTCTCCACCATAGGTAAAACATCTTTACTCTTGATAGTAAAAGGGCCAACCACCCAGGGAAATTTGATTTCTAAGGATTTCCTGAAATTGATGAAATGCTCATTGTCAACAATGAGATTTTGTCTGATTAGTTCTAACAAAAAAATACTGGGGGTAAGAAAATCATGCAAGATATATGGTTCATGGAAAAATTCACATACCCTGATGACAATACCCTCTTCTAACAAAAACCAATCCCCAATCCTCTTCTCTGGTGAATACTGTAACAAATCTTGCATAACAGGTAGCACTCTTGGTAACTTAGGTTGGAAAAAGACTTTGTATACTCCATAAATTAGGAAATTGATGTATTTACAAAAGATTCTATTGATTTCATCAGTAAGAACCATTTCTAGAAACTGCAAGTTCTCCTCATTGAAGAATAAGAACATTATCACTAAGTATGATTGGAATATGAAAAATATTGTATTGTGGAAATTCACTAGCTGTGAGTGAATGCTCTCAGCTAGTAATTCATCATATTTAAAGCAAATTGATTGACCTGAATAGGATGACTCAACTGGACTAGAAATGAATTTAAAAAGGAAACTCATTAACAATTCAGTGACATACCTGTCAGTATCTAAACCTAAAAATAGACTCATGAGGGAAATGACCAACTGGGTTTTATCATTAAAAAGATTTTTGTCCATAGGGAAAGCTTGATTTTGTAAAGACACATCATGTTTGAAACAGGTGATGACAAAGGATTTTTTTTCTCAATAGTTTCTTCATGGAACGATTGGACCATGATTTCTTCATTGAAATGTTCACAGACTTGCGTAAATGCAGTAGGAACTACAAATGAATCATGGATGACTAATGGGCTGACAGGACACAATATTTTGGTCTTAGCCGCATCCATAATTACCCTCTCAGAAGAAGAGTAATTAGAAGCGCATTAGTCAATAAACTCAGGAAAACCTAGGATTTTTTCTGGGAATAAAAACTAGAAATATGACCTATAAACACCATGGACATCTGTACCCTGGTCCTTAAGTATTTTTAATTTAGCCTTTAGTTGATTTACTGAACCAGATGATAGTAATGTATCAAAAACTTCACAATATTTATCTTCAAAAACCTCATTAATATTTTGGTATTCCAGGGGATGAGCCTCTACTCCCTTTACACTGTCCATTTTAAATACTCTTTGGTGGGAGTGTTGCTAGAAATTATCAGCTCTTGCTGGCAAGAGTTGTTTCCGTAGGTTTGAATGGATCAGATCTAGAACAAATGAGTGATAACAAGGGTGTAAGACTTCCCCTAGAGATTGTAGATATTTGGAATGAGTCTTTGACATATTCTATAGAGTGATGTATCAAATTTTCATAGTGTTAGGTCTCCACAAATGTACCTGCAATGAACACATCAAACAACAAGAAAGATCAAAAGTAGCAGAAAATGATCTACATTTCTATATTAGTGACTAAGGAATCCAATAATAAAATGAGTGATTGCAACACAATACATTTTATGGGAAAGGAGCCATATTTGCATTAAAATGAAGAAGAGATATTACAACCTTTTGCCTTAGTGTTGTGATGCTCCTTCACATTCCATGTCTTTTCCTCAAAGCTCCAACTTGTCTCTTCTATGCTCACCCTATATTTGGCCAGAACCTCAGTTCAACAGCATAAGTTTTCTCTCTCTTCCCATGGAGGATGAGCTAGGTTTTATAGGCCTTGGGAGGATAGGGATGGTTGAGGAAAAGGTGGATGAGGCGGAAGGGAGATCCTACTAGGGGGGGTCTTGAGTCTAGGTGGTCCACAAGAGTATGGATTAGGGTGTTGTGAAGTTTTCCTTCGAGAAGTTTCGTGAATCTTCTCTTTTTCCCTTTAAAACTCGAGCACCGCTCTTTCACTATGTAGATAGAGCATTACCAAGGTAGAATTGCTTATTGTCAAGAGACAATAGGAGTTACTGAAGAGGGTAATGCTTATTGCATAAAAGGCAGAGGCGACGATGGACTCAAATATGAAAAATAGGAGTTTGGGCCAATGTCCAACTTCACATTTTGGGGATTGAGGGCAATTTTTGGTGTTTTGGGCCTTAACACATGATGGTGATGAGGTTTATGTGTAACATAATGCCCCCCAAATAATGATTCTAGAGGGATACAATAGGCAAGATATTTGAAAGAGAAAGTTATCACTTCTAGGAAAGAAATTGCTTGATCGAAGATCATCATCATCCAGGCTTCTGCAATACATCAATACTTTTGACTCATATCCAAATGGATCCTCATCATGGTTGTAGAAAAAGACAAGGTAGATCCATGAGAGAGATGAATAACCATGGCTAATAGAATACGACGTAGATCCATGTGAATAAGACTCAAACTTAGACATGGCTACATAACATACAATGTAGATCTATGTCAAATGGACGTAAATTTGAGCACAACCATGACCATACAAATGTGGATCCATTCTAGCACTTATACAAAAATACTCCATATCAACCTGAAGAAAGCAATGAGTTCTTAACAGGTCCCCAGGGTCTTCTTCTCGTCTTCCACAAAGTATGATTCTATCCATGTGATTATAATTTTTTGATATCGAACATGGTAGAAACCACTTGATTATCGGTCAATGATGAAAACCATGAATAAGTGCGAGGGAAATCACCATTAATGTAAATGATTCCCAAGGTACCCTAGTACAATCTCATGAGTGTGAATAGATGATCTGATGTCAAGAACTCGGGTGAATATTTCGATCAAAGGTTAATGATGTGAACCTATGTTGAGAGTGAGAGAATCTGTCATTGATGCATACAGACCTCAAGGTACTAACTTGTTTCTAATACTAATTCCTGGATAATGAGCTGAAGTCGAGAGGAATAGTCTCATCAAAGGAGGGCCATGGTGAATCCCACATCGAGGACACAAAACTCAGAACAAAGTTATGGAATTTTGAGTATGATGTAACCATAGGATTGACTCAAAAGGTACTGACACAAAGGTTGTTTTGACTGCAAAGGTAAACTCTCAATTTTCCTTGCATCGGGTGGCACGTTTGAAGACTCGAAAACATTGACTAGACCAGGAAGATACCAAGACATAATGCGATGGTAGACGATGCATTTTTTGAAAGACTCAAAGGAGTGACATGACTAATGAAAGTGGATCGAATTGGAAGCAAGCTGAATTCCCAATTGACTGCATGAAATGAAGACAACTGCCATGTTCAAAGGTGACTAATAACTACCATTATTGCAAAATCAAATAGTTCCCTTCCCTTAATTTCCCCATCATGATTTATGAGTGCCTATTTTCATTTTTACGAGTTCAAAGAGGGTAACAGAAACTCGTTATAGCTTATCCTAAGATAAGTCCATTCTCATATATTTAATGAACCTGAGAAAGGAGGGGTTCATTCCTAAAAGAGGGCCTCTTAGTGTTTAATTTAACGAGTCCATTGAAAGTTAACTCGGTATCGTTCATGTTCAGAGAGTCTGAACAAAAATGGAAGAAGACTCCAAAGGGTCTATTATCACTCCAGGATTCTTTCCCTCACAGTGAAGGGAATTATCCTGGTAACTTAAATATTCAATAATGTATGGGAAGAAGAATAAAGTCGGATGAATAAATATGCTCACATCTGCTCATAAACACATGAATCCATTAGAAGACGAAGGCTTTCTACTATACTGTTCAGAAGGTTTAAATCAAATGTATTGAACCATGGAGAAGACTTATCATACTAGCATAAATATACATACAATAGCATATGTGAATGGCCAGCTATGATAGGTAAAGTATTTGCATTCCAAGATCATCAACGCAGTGATAAGATGACAGTTACCAGGTGTTTAGATGAAGCATGAAATAATACATATAGGTTTAGTACATCGATAAAGAGATGAGATGACAGTCACTTGTCATCAGGTATACATAAAAATGAAAAGAAAGAAGATGAAAACTGAACAAACACAGTGAAAGAAGCTTCTGTGTCAAACTGAATTCACAAATGTCTGAAATAAGGTATGGCCACAAGCATCCAAAGTTGAATCACTGTCCTCAGATTGTTTTCTCCCCCCCCCCCTTTACAATGATTCTTAAATGAGCTTAAATAATATTTACAAATCAGTTTCAAGATCCTCAAAAGATGGATCTGATAACCTCTTTTCCTATCTCAAATCCGAATTTGTGAGGTGGCTGGAAAATGCAGAAATTTATGGAAATATGGTGCTCAGAGATTGACCTATATATCTCAAATAAAAACATATTGTATAAAAATGAGAGATTTTTTTGCATATTGGTCTATTATGAGAACAAGCCCCTCTCATTTTGTTGATATTCATTTTCATTTTCCCGACATTGGTATTTCAAAAACATGTGTCAAATAGGGAAATTCTGAGATCTAAACATTAGGTCTCAGGGATGGATTCGATTCTCCTAATATGTGACATGTGTATAAAAAATGAGAGAGGTTATTTTTATTTGACATGTTAGGAACAAAATAATCCTCTCTTTTTGCAAAATGATTCTCCAGTCGGTCAGAATCATCATTTGAAAATGATGACTCAACATAGTAAAAATGCCATATTTATGAAAACACAGTCTCATCTTGCAGGAGACTTTTGAATGCCTTTACAAGCTTAAAATGCATAAATGAAAGTACCATTGGAAATATTAGGATGTCTAGTTGTCAATCGACTATTTGAGCGTGTAAAACGGCCTCTCCAAGGATGAGACAATTGAGTTTTCCCAGGCATGCTGAACGTTTCCAAGCTTCTGCACTTTCGGTGGCTAAAATAGCCCTGAATTTCAGGTTTTAGCTACTGAAAGATCTGCTTTTCGGTGGCTAATGAACAGTTGAAATGTCCGCCTAAGCCATCGAAACCTGATTTTTGACTTTTTGAAGGAAAAAACCAAATCAAATGTTTTTCAAACTTTATTACAGAATTGAAGCTCTTAAAAGTGAGCTTCAAAAAAATTAGAAATGTATTTTTAAATGACTTCCTATCAGCTAAAATAAACAAAATTTGACTATTTTATTTGAGGAGATAACAAGGTCCTTTTTTGTATGATTAAATCCCTAGGGTCCGAAAAAGTATAAAATAATGCCCAAGATAACTCTTCTAGTCACGATTGGCGTATTCCTTTTTCGTAACTAGTCAATCCAAACCAAAAAAGGGGTAAACTACCATCGGAAAGACGACTCTTCAAGTACTTTTACGAGCATGAAGAAGACAAGTTCACTCGACAATATTTTCACATTTAAGGAATCCAAAAAGAGATTAAAGAAGACTCCATTAGGGTTTCTTTTCACGATGAGTGGGTTTAACGAGCCTGAAAAGAAGCAAAATTTGACTCAGAATTTTGGTACTGGGTTTAAAGAGTGCGACCAAAATGTCAAAATTAGCGCTCAACGACTTTTTCCATTTTAAAGAAGTATGAAAAAGTCAAAAACAAAATTGCTCATAACCAAAATGTTTAAATTTTATCCTTGCCAAAACTTTGAAAAAGGCCATTATATATCCAAAACATTTAAAAAACTAGTTTTAAATGACTATGTAAAAGGGCATTTTTAATAAAATAATTAAAAAGATTAAAATAATGCAATAAAACCCTAAAACATTTCATATAAAAACTAATGAAATAGTAAAAAACATATCATTTTACTATTTAACAAGTTGGAGAGCTATTTGGAGCAAATTGTGTGCAGATCTTAGGTGAAGATTCCGATGGTTAGTTACAGATCAAGAAATAGATGGCTGATGGAGTCAACAGGGGAACCTCCAACCACTTCTAATGGTCAGTTACACTTCAGTTAACCTCATTGGGGTGCATTGGAGTCATTGATGCGCTACCAATTGTTGGTTGGCTTGCAGTGAGATGTCTATGAGCTACTTTCAGTTAGACTCAGTCATTTATTGCACTTCGACTTTAGTTAGGGCTCAGTTGAGTCAATTAGGGTTTTGATCAGTGGTTAACTTGAGTGTTGACTATGGCTTACATTCAATTAAGCTAGAGTCACTCATTCAATTCAAATGACCTCCTTGGGAATTCGAATTGCTTTGGAATTCATGCTTCCAGCATGATCATTGTATTGTATTATTTATTATTCATTTGATTATACAGAGCTGCTGCTTCCATTGCAGCACCATTTTGCCAATTTTATGATTATCTGTCTGTATTCTTTGTGAGACTGTGTTTTCAGTTCCTAGACCACTTTGACAAATTAATATGGTATCATATCTCACGGCGAGACAAAGCTCTGATCTCTCAAAAATAAGGTTTTTGACAGATCTTGCATGAAAATTGAGTAATAGCTCAAAAATCCAGCACTACACCAGAAGCCAAGTCTTACCACTTAATATCCCAAGTAAGGAAATTGTTGATCAAGCTTGCTTGATTGACTATGCTGGGTGTGTTGAAAGCCTAAAATGTGTAGGATGTCCAACCTTACGGTGCCCCTTTTGTTGTGATTTTCAGGTTTTTAATAGGTGAAATCATTTTCTCCAGCAGATTCAGATGGCTTCTTTCGTAGAACTCTTGAATCCGTTCAATTTCCACTCATGGAAAGGAGACATGGAGATACAACTACATGCCAGAGGACTCTATAGGGTCACTATGGACACTGGAGAAGAGCTTGCTTCTGTGACAGACAAAGCTATATTCTTGAACAAGAAGGATGAAGCATTCAGATTCTTATGCCTCTGTTTCCCGTGATCTTCTTTTCCATCTTTTAGGATTGAAGACTCCAAAGGAAATATGAGACAAATTGGAAACCTTGTATGGAAAGCAGGATGATTTGAGAGTATACCAGCTTGAGAATGAGTTGATGTCTCTCCAGCCTTCTAATTTCGAGACCTTGAATGACTTTTTCACAAAGTTCAAGCACATTGTCTTACTGTTGAAGCAATGCAAAGTGGAGAAGGCGGATGATCAACTCATCCTCACCATACACTCCAAAATTGGAGCTGATTATTTAATTTTTGTCTCTACATTCCATGCGGGGAAGCTCACAACCCCTGGATGGAAGATGCCTACACTCAATGCCTTCATTGAGTCCCTAACAAGTAAACATGATAAGCTTGTCCATATGAGGATCATCATATCCTCCCGTGATCAAGCCCTCCATGTCTGGAGACCCAAAGATCTGAAGGGTAAAGGAAAGCAGCAGAAGAACCCAAAAACTAAATTCGAAGCTCCTAAGCCTAAAGTTGAAAACCAGCAGCATGATGAGTCTTCCAGCTCAAAGAAGAACAAAGGAAAAGGGCATCATGGAAAGGAAAAAGTCAAGTGTTCATACTGCGGGAAGGGCTTCCACCCTGAACATGCCTACATGAAGAAGAAACTTGATGAAGCTACCTCTCTCCTTGAGAGAAATCATATCAATATTTTGAAAATATTTCAGAGGAGAGATCAGCAAGATCGGGAACCACAACATGAAAGAGGTCATGCCCTCATGGCAAACACTTCAAAGTCCAAAGCACTCTTGATAGATTTTGGAGATTCAAACCACATGATGGCTAAAAGAGACTCCTTCTCATCTCTAGAGACCGAAAAATCCATCCCCATCCACATGGGAGATGACTCCACCATCATTTCAGAAGGACAAGGTACGGTTGATCTTGAGAATGGCTATTTTTCAAATGTTTTGTATGTACCATATCTGGCATCAAATCTCCTAAGTGTCTATCAAATGACACATATGGGAGTGCCCAAGAGAGTATCCTTTAGTCTAAATGATGTAGAGATCACGAAACTTGGATCCAGCAAACTTGTTACAAAAGGCCTTGCAAACCATCATGCAAAATCCTATGAGTTTTCCCACTTTGTGGCGGATGCAAAGCCCACCGCACTGCTGAATCATGGAAATGAAGTTAGTAGACAGTGGCATGAAAGGTTCGAACATCTCAACTTCAAGTACTTGCAGCAATTACAGAAAAAATCCATGGTTGAAGGCCTCTCGGTCATTAAGGAAACCATTGGAATTTGCAAGGGTTGTGTTGTTGGAAAGCACGCTGAGCACAAGTTCGATTGGGGGAAGGAAACCCAAGCTACATGCATCTTGGGACTGATACATTTTGATATCAGTGGTCCCATTTCTATCACATCCATGAATGGATCAAGGTATCTGCTGAATTTTATTGATGATTTTTCAAGGTACACATGGGTCTTCTTTCTCAAAAATAAGTCTAAAGTCTGTGAAAAATTCACTGAACTGAAGGCTTTGATTGAGAATACATCTAGCCAAAAGATCAATATCTTAAGATCTGATAATGGCAGGGAGTATGCCAGTAATGAGTTGCTACACATATGCTCCCAAAGTGGTATTCAAGTCTAGCATTCAATTCCCTACACTCCCCAGCAGAATGGTGTAGCGGAAAGGAAGAATTGGTCTCTCAAGGAGATGACCACTTGTATGTTGGAATCAAAGAAGTTGGATGCAAATTTGTGGGCTGAAGCCATGCATGCCACAACATACATTCAAAATAGAGTGCCACACTCATCCATGAAAGGGAAGAACCCTTTTGAAGCATACTTCGGACACAAGCTGGATGTGTTGAACTTGCGGGTGTTTGGGTCCACTACATGGGCCTAAATTCCACTTGATAAAAGGAGGGCTTTGCGGTTGCGGGTGTTTAGGTCCACTGCATGGGCCCGAATTCCACTTGATAAAAAGGAGGGCTTTGCAACTGCAAAGCATATAATGTCTGTTTATTGGGTATCTTGATGAATCAAAAGGTTTCAAGCTACTGGATATAAAAAAAAATAGATAATCATCGAAAGGAGTGTCAAGTTCGATGAGACTCTTCAGGAGGTGGAACTAGTGAAGGAGAAAATTGTTGAATTTCCTTCCTATTCTACTGAATATTTGGATGATGAAATTGGGGGTGATGGCCCTGATTTGGATCCTCTAATTTATAATATCAGTGTACATAAAACATTAGATGCTGAATCAGAACCTGAAGTACAAAATCATCTCCCAACATGGGCTCGACAGACACTCTCTTCCGCAGGAGATAACATTGGAAATCTGGATGATCCAAGGACAACCCGGTATGATTTCCAAAGAATAGGTATTGCACTCTCTTATCCTAATTATTTTCTGTCCAAATATTGTTATTTGATGATTATTTCAGACCCAAAGTCCTACTACCATGCTCGAAAGGATCCGAGATGGCAAGTTGCCATGCATGAAGAGATGAATTCTCTTTAGAAAAACACTACTTGGGAGCTAGTTTCTCTTCCTCCGGGAAGGAAATTGGTTCAATGAAAGTGGGTGTTTTGGAATAAGGTTACTGTAGATGGAAGAACCTACAAATATAAGGCAAGGCTGGTGGAAAAAGGTTTCTCCTAGGTCCAAGGTGTGGACTGGCATGAGATTTTTGCACCGGTTGCAAAAATGGACTCCATCCGCCTAGTTTTGGCAATTTCAGCATCTAAGAAATGGGAAGTGAATCATATGGATGTTAAGTCAGCATTTCTACATGGATATATTCATGAGGAGATATAAATGAAGCAAACTGAGGGATACATCTCTGATCCATCTTTGGTTTGCAAGCTAAAGAAGTCACTATACGGGTTAAAACAGGCCCCAAGAGAATGGTATTCCAAGATGGATGCCTTCCTTCTCTCGCAAAAATTCCAAAGGTGTAGATCAGATCCAAATGTGTATATACAGAAGTATTATGGTCATTTGATTATTATTGTTTTATATTTTCATGACTTACTGATCACAGGTGGCATAGTTGCTTCTATTTCAGTCATCAAAACTGCTCTCCACAATGCATTTGAAATGAGCGATTTGGGGCTCTTAAAACAATTTTTGGGGCTTGAAATTGAGAAAAATTATGATAGGATAATGGTCAGTTTGTCCAAATACATATCAGACTTGTTATTCAAGTTTAAAATGGCTAAATTTAGGCCTACACCATTCCCTTTCCTTTTAGGGATCAACCTTGAAGAAGGAAAAAGTACACCTCCGATGGACTGCACTATTTATTGACAGTTGATTGGTAGCTTGTTGTACTCGACACATTCTCGGCCTGATGTTTGTTATGCCATGAATTTTGTATCATGATACATGAAGTAGCTCCATGATATTAATTGGAAGGAAGCCAAGATGATCCTCCAGTACATTCATAGAACTAGGACCTACGACATTCACTATGCTGCAGACTCTGAGCTAGAGCTTGTTGGATACATAGATTCCGATTGGACGGGTGATTCTATTGATCAGAAGTAAACTTCCGGATATGTATTCATGTTTGGTGGTGGCCCCATTTTCTGGTCTAGCAAAAAGAAGGATTCCATAGCTTTGTCTTCAACAGAGGCCGAGTATCAAGGAGCAGTGAATGCTTGCATCCAAGCTATTTGGTTGCAAGGAATTATTTCAGAGTTTGATCTTGGTAGTACTTTGTACACTATCCTCTTTTGTGACAATCAAAGTTCTATTAAGATATCCATAGATCCAGTTACTAGGAAGAGGACCAAGCATGTAGAGATACACATGCACTATATCGGGGAGCTAGTGCATGACAGGACCATCATTCTGCAATACTGCCTGACTGATGAGCAAGTTGCAGACATATTCACCAAGATATTTTCAGAAAAGAAGTTCACTTACCTTCGTTCACTGTTTGGGGTGATTTCATCAGGGTGATCCAACTACGTTCAGTGTTCAACTTGAGGGAAGGTTTTTCCCACTAGGTTCTCCCTCTTTTCCTCACTTAGTTTGTTTTGAGCATTGCTTTTAGTTTCAATATTGTATAGGGTGACCTATGGACTTCGTTTCCAGGGCCCTAGAATTCTTATGTACTTTATGTTTTCTACTCCTCTCGAGTATAGCTTAAAGGGGGGTGTTGGATACATTTACCACCATTCACACTCATTTTGGTCAATCTGGCCTATTTAAACAACTATCCTAAGTTTTATTGACTTAACTGACATCAGAGGAGCACTGGATGACATCAACATGAGCACACCCATGCCTACCTTCAGTCAAGGAGGCTAAATTAGCCTTCTCCTACATTCGAGGAGGCTAACTAAAGCACTCTCGAGGTGATCTAAGCGTCATTAATGACCCATATTGCTAACTGATGGTTACAATCAGTTAAACATAGCAGTGAAGGTTCCTTCCTTCATTAAATTGATTATTTAATGAATTGGAGTCAACAGAGGAACCTCCAACCACTTTTGACGGTCAGTTACACTTCATTTAACCTCATCGGGGTTCATTGGAGTCATTTATGTGCTACCACTTGTTGGTTGGCTTGTAGTGACATGTGTATGAGCTACTTTCAGTTAGAATCAGTGATTTATTGCACTCCGACTTCAATTAGGGATCAATTGAGTCAATTAGGGTTTTGATTAGTGGTTAACTTGAGTGTTTACTGTGGCTTACATTCAGTTAAGCTATACTCACTCATTCAATTCGAATGACCTCATTGGGAATTTGAATTGCTTTGGCATTCATGCTTCCAACATGATCATTGTATTGTATTATTTATTATTCATTTGATTATACAGAGCTGCTACTTCCATTGCAGCACCATTTTTCCAATTTTATGATTATCTGTCTGTATTCTTTGTGAGACTGTGCTTTCAGTTCCTAGACCACTCTGACAAATTAATAGGAGGCTATGGAGCCTACGATATATAACTGGGTCAAGGATTTACTGAGTGTCTTCAAGGATCAGCTGAATAAGTTTCAACATGGGGAGCTAAAATAGTTTGGTTATGGGACCATCTTGGCATCATTCTTCTTTGAGCGAGTGCCTCATCTGAGGCCTCAAGTGGTTTTCATTGAGCTAAGAGCACGGGACCCTCGCATGTTGCAGTGGGTAGAGATCATGGCCCACATCGATAGTGCCGGGGCCAAGGTCAAGTATGGGAGCGCATTTTTCCATTGGTTAGATGACCAACTTCTGATGGTGGAGGACTATGCATATGCTGGTACTGATTTTAGGGGAGACCCTGATCTACCCTTACTGGTGTTGAATTATTGTAACATAAAAGAATATTCTAAATGTATTTTATTGATGTAACCTTTTGGAGATGTTATTATTCCTTTGTGAGGATGATATTATTGTATTAGGTCAGTAGAGTTTCACGAGGAAAACCCTCTGTTGTAAGTTGGGTCATTAGCACCCTCCTAAATATAATATTAAGTTGTTTTGAGTCCTCCTAGAGAAGTCAGCCTAGTCAAGTTTAGTCAGGCCAACTTAGTTGAGTGGAAAGTTAAGTGAGCAGAAGAATATAAATAGAGGGAGGTGCTCCACATTTGAAACACAAAGACACACACTTGTGTAGTGCATGAGAGAGAGAGATTCTTATCTGCAAGGAGGAGAAGGACTAGTCTGAAGTCTTATCTTTTATCTTTTTAATTATCTGTATTAAGGAATATTTTCTTGCTTGGTTTTTCCCTTAAGGGTTTTCACAGGATATTAAATCTGTGTTGATCTTGTGATACTGTTTCTTTCAGTGATCCTGTATGCTATTACTATTGTGAAATTGAATTGAATGCTGATGATCTATTTTAGCATAGAGAATATTAACATGGTATCAGAACTAACCTGAATAGGACAAATTTCACAGGGTGAAAAATCCCTCTCTCCCTCTTCGAAAAGAAATTAGGGTTTCAAAGAAATTTTGATTTTTGAGGATCTGACTGCATAGAAAGTTGCACCCTCCTAGAGTGCATCCACTGAGCTTGAGATCGAATTTTTTTTAGTGGGTAGATCTTTGGGAAAGTCAAACCCTAGTTTGGCATTGAACCAGAAATCTGCACTGTAGAATCTCACAAGTTAGTTTTGAAAGTTGAAGTCTTGAGATCTCTAGAAACCAAGCACATTAGTCAACTCGCCTCAGTTAAGCACATCTCCTAGTAAGATTAGTTTCTCATTTTCAAGAATTTCAATTTTTTTTAATCTCCTAACAAGATGGCCCCAAGCACCAAGCTTGAGGACAAGCTATAAGGCATAGATAATTTACGAGCATGGAAATATAGAATTGGCCACATTCTAAAGGAAAACCATCGTGCCAAATATATCGAGGAAGAAGTTGCAAAACCTGATGAGGCTGAAGCTAAGGAGAAGCACAAAAAGGATCTGATTAGGGCACAAAGGATTATTAATGACTCTATCAAGGATCACTTGATCCCTCAAGTGTCCTCCAAGAAGAATCTGAAAGAAATGTATGATGCCCTAGCAAGGATTTAAAAGGAAGAAACATCAACAAAAATATGAATCTAAGAGCTCAATTGAAGAGCACCAAGATGAGTCATGGAGAATCCATCCAGGACTATTTCACAAAGGTCTCCCAGTTCAAGGAATAACTAGAAGCCATTGGAGACAAACTTGATGAAGATGATTTGGTTATGACTACTCTCAATGGTCTCCCTAGACCCTGTGATTCATTCATCCAAACTATGTGTGCCAGAAAGGAAAACATGAAGTTTGATATTGTATGTGAATATTGTTTTCAAGAGGAGGTTAGAGTGGCCAATAGGAAAGCTCTACTGAAGGAATATGATCAAGCCCTAGCCACCCATACCAAGAAAAGAAGAATTCAAACCAACTTCAAGAAGGGAAACCACAAGGAGTCCCAACCTCCCAGAAGGTTCCAAAGAACAAGAGCAAGTTTCCCAAAGAGGGACTACTCCAAATTTCAATGTTTCAATTGTGATATGGTAGGACACATTGCCAAAAATTGTCCTTTTAAGAAATAAGAATACAAGAAGAGGAACAACAACAAAAGACATCATGTACATCTAGCTGAAGATGAGGATGAAGAAGAAGAGGAAGAAGGACCTCAGAGAAATCAAATAAGAGAAGAAGATGCAAAATAATATGTACTATTCTATGCACTCTCTGGGTCTGTAACACCTGGAGAAGACACATGGATTATTGATAGTGGTTCTTCAAAGCACATGACGAGAAAAAATAAAATTCTGTCAAAACTTGAAGAAAAGAACTCTCCTTAGAAAGTATCTCTAGGAGATGACTGCCAATATCCAATCAAAGGAATTGGTGAATCAAGATACAAGATTTATATAGGAAACCTCCTGAAGATGAAGGAAGTTTTATATGTACCAGGTCTAAAGAAGAACTTAATTTCTATCTCTGCATTAGATAAGAAAGGATATAGGATTGCATTCAGAGATGGACAAGTACTTAGGTGGCCCAAAGGAAAGTCAATTGAATATGTAGTTTGTAGAAATAATAGATCAATGCTATGAGCAATTATGATAAGAAGAAGCACAGGAAATAGATCGTGCTACTAAGAATTCTCACAAGCATACACAGGAAAAATAGAGAGAAGAAAAGAGACTAAATCACATGAATGAAGAGATGAATATTGGTGTGTATCCTTCCAATGAATAATTATGAATAATAGTGTACATAAATAGTACATCCCTCATAGGAAAATCTAATTGTATGGAAACAACTCATAAAGCTCAAAAAGGCTGACTTACCAAAATATAGAAAACCCCCATAGGTGGCTAAAGCACTTACCAAATCTATCAAGGACATCACGAGTTGGAAAAAGCATGAGTGAGTTGTCAAGGAGATGGAAATAACATGCTAATCCTAGAAAATGGAGAAAAACTAATGGAGGATGGGTTGGAAACAAAAGCTCCTAGTTTCCTAGTCGACTAGCTTTTATCTTATCCATAGAAAAGCAGGAAAAGCAGAATAAAGTAGAATTTGCTGTAAAATCCTGTATACTAATTTTGGATGGTCAAAAGGTGGTTAAGATCAACCCAGAATTCGAAATAAATCATTCCTAGGATATAGATGGCATGTATTGACTTTAAGGTGCAAGTGAATGCCAACTAATTAAGCTAGTGGGTGAATAATTAATCAAATAATGATTAATTATTTTATCCTAAGTTGGGAGTGGGTTCAATATATTCCTACACAGTTGTCATCGGTGAAGAAGAAGGAGGCCTGTATAAACTCAAGTGACATTTAGAAACAACCCTTATTCATGAGGCCATTAACCCGAGTGAATTATGGCATAGAAGCCTCACCCACATAAATTACAAAGCACTACCTCATGTGAACAAACTAGTGACGGGATTACCAGACTTGAAGATCAACCATGAAGGAATTTGAAAAGGATGTGCAAAGGAAATATATCAAGAATCTATTTCCAAAGAGTGAAACAAAAACTGAAGGTACGTTGGAATTAATTCATTCAGATGTATGTGGTCCAATGTCCACCACATCCTTCAGTGGTTTTGAATACTATATTACATTTATTGATGACTATTCAAGAAAAACATGGATATGCTTCTTGAAAGCAAAGAATGAAGTGTTTGAAAAATTCAAGGAATTCAAAGCCTTGATAGAAAACCTTCCAGACAAAAGAATCAAGACACTCCGATCAAACAATGGAGGAGAATATAATTCAAAAGAATTTGAATCCTTTTGTAAAGATGTTGGAATCAAGAGGGAACTAACTACTCCCTACAATCCTCAACAAAATGGTGTTGTAGAAAGAAAGAATAGAACCATCATGGAGGCAGTGAAGGCAATGATATATGATCAAGATCTTCCAATGCATCTATGAGAAGAAGCAGCAAGAACTACTGTCTATGTACAAAATAGAATATATCACAGTTCCTTTGGATTCAAGACTCCAAAGGATATGTTCACTGGAAAGAATCCTGAATTAAGTCACCTCAAGAGATTCAGTTGTCCAGTATATGTTCACATACCAAAAGAGAAAAGAACCAAGTTGGACCCTTCCGGAAAGAAGGGAATATTTGTTGGATACTGTGAAGTATCCAAGGAATTCAGAATTTACATTCCTAGATTCCATCATATGGAAATCAGTAGAGATGTAACATTCAATGAAGAAGAAGCTCTCAAGAGATCCAAAAAATGTGAACATGAAGAAGTATATGAGGAAGATGCACCTCCTAGAAATGTAGAGGCTACATTCCTCCCTGAAGATAAAACACCTAAAAATCATGATATGACTGAACCATAAGAACCTCCCACGATGGAGATATCACAGAAGAGAAAGCCTACTTGGGAAGCTCCAGAAGGCTCCACAAGGGTAAGCAAGAGGACCAAGCCATTTTCCAACTATGTAGCTTTAATGTGTGATATTGTAGATCAAGAACCTACAAACTATGAAGAATCTATACATAATAAAGAATGGGTAGAAGCAATGACGGAAGAATACCAATCAATAATGAAGAATGATGTTTGGGATATAGTTCCCAAACAAGAAGGCAAGAGTGTGGTATCTTCCAAGTGGATCTACAAGATAAAACATGCAACTGATGGAAGTATAGAGAAATACAAGGCAATACTTGTGGCTAGAGGTTTCTCTTAGAAAGAGGGAATTGATTACGAAGAAACATTTGCACCAGTACCAAGGTATAATTCGATTAGAGCCATCATGGCACTTGCATCCATGACGAAGTGGAACTTACACCAGATGGATGTAAAGACAACCTTCCTGAATGGTGTGATTGAGGAAGAAGTATACATAGAACAACCACAAGGATTTGAAGTTGAAGATAGACAGACTCATGTATGCAAGTTAAACAAGGTCCTGTACGACCTGGAGCAAGATCCTAGAGCTTGGTATGGAAGGATAGATAGTTTCCCGACGAGCTTAGACTTTACCAAGAGTAAAGTCGATCCTAACCTTTACTTAAAGGTTATAAAAGATGAACCTGCCATACTATTACTATATGTGGATGATATATTTCTGACAACGAATGAGAAACAGATTGTAGAATGCAAGAAGAAGCTCGCTGAGGAATTTGAGATGAAAGACCTTGGGTTAATGCATTATTTTCTAGGTCTAGAGGCATGGAAGAACTCAGAAGGAATTTTTCTCAATCAAGGAAAGTATGCAATATACATTTTGAAAATATTTGATATGTTGGAATGTAAATCCATGGCCACACCCATGGATACCAACCTGAAGTTGCTGGCTAATGAATCATCAGAATTAGTGGATGTGACTCAATACAAAAAGATTATTGGGTCATTGATGTATCTAAAAAATACCAGACTAGACATTTTTTTGTTGTGAACACCTTTATTCAATATCTAGTTCAACCTAGACATGTTCACTTGGTAGCTGCAAAACATGTGATGAGATATCTGAAAGGAACTATAGACTTTGGTCTATAATATGATGGAAACCATGACTACAGATTGCGTGGATATACAGATGCAGATTGGGATGGAAGTGTCTTAGATAGAAAAAGCACATCAGGTGGATGTTATTGTTTGGGGTCTGCTATGATTTCATGGTTTAGCAGGATACAGTCCATTGTTTCTCTTAGGATGGATAAAGAAAAATACATAGTAGCTTGCTCTACTAGTAGTGAAGCCATATGGATTTGGAAGATGATGTTAGGTCTATTTAACCTAGAGTTGGATACCATAGTGCTTCTATGTGATAACCATAGTTGTATAAAGATGACAGAGAACCCAGTGTTCCATGATAAATCAAAGCACATAGAAATCCAGTATTTCTACATTTGAGATTTGATACAGAAGGGAGCCATAAATCTATAGTATGTGAGTACCGATGAACAAGTTGTTGATGTGTTGACAAAGCCTCTACCTCGAATAAAGTTTGAATACTTTCGATATAAGCTTGGTGTTATTCAAAAAGACCTTTATCAAAAGGGGGAGCAGTGATGTTGTAGTGGGATTGTGTCATCCCTGGACACTTGTCCTAAATTGATCTGTAGAATTCTATCTCCGAGAAAGAAGTGGGATTGTATCATCCTTGGACACTTTTCTTAAAGTGATCTGTAGACTTATATCTTCGAGAAAGAAGTAGGATTGCATCATCCTTGGACATAAGTCCTAAAGTGATAGGGAGTGATTATCCCGTAATAGTATCCAGAGACTTCGGTCCTAGAGAATGTGGTGGGATTGCATCATCCTTGGACCTAAGTCCTGAAGAGATAGGGAGTGATTATCCTGTAATAGTATCCAGAGACTTTGGTTTTTTAGAATGTGGTAGGATTGCATCATCCTTGCACTTAAGTCCTAAAGTGATAGGGAGTGATTATCTCGTAATAGTATCCGGAAACTTCGGTCCTCGAGAATATGGTAGGATTGTATCATCCCTAGACTTAAGTCCTAAAGTGATCCATATAATTTCATCTTCATATCGTGGATTGTAGGTTGTTGCTGCTGATGATGATGTTGCTGATCGAAACATCAAAGTATTGCCGATGATGTTCAAAGTATTGATGATGGTGTTGCTGATCGAAAGATAAACTTTATTGTTGATTATGTTTCTCAAAGTATTGCTGCTGATGATGATGATGATCAAAAGATCAAAGTATTACTGATGATTTTTCTCAAAGTATCGTTGATGATGATGTTGCTGATTGAAAAGACTAAAATGTTGATGATGATGTTGTCGACCGAATGATCAAAGTGTTGTTGTTGCTGAAATTGAATATGAAGACTATCTATCAAAGATGATTAAAAGATTCCAATGATTTATAATATGCTCTCTCTCCTTCTCTTACTGTTGTTGTTGTTGTTGTAGAATACCCTTGTCATTAAGGGGGAGTGTTGAGTTATTGTAACTTCGAAGAATATTCTAAATGTATTTTATTAATGTAACCTTTCGGAGATGTTATTATTCCTCCGTCAAGATGATATTATTGTATTAGGTTAGTAGAGAGTCATGAGGAAAACCCTCCATTGTAAGTCGGGTCATTAGCACCCTCCTAAATATAATATTAATTTGTTTTTATCCCTCCTAGAGAAGTCGACCCAGTCAAGTTTAGTGAGGCCGACTTAGTTGAGTGGAAAGTTAAGTGAGCGGAAGAATATAAATAGAGGGAGGAACTCCTCATTTGAAAGACACAGACACACACTTGTGTAGCGCATGGGAGAGAGAGAGATTCTTATCTGCAAGGAGGAGAAGGACCAATCTGAAGTCTTATCTTTTATCTTTTTGATCATCTATATTATTAAGGAATCTTTTCTTGCTGGGTTTTTCCCTTTAGGTATTTCCCAAGATAAATATGTGTTGATCTTGTGATACTGTTTCTTTTAGTGATCCTATATGCTATTACTATTGTGAAATTGAATTGAATGTTGATAATATAGCTTAGCATAGGGCAGGTGCCCAATGGGGTGATATTGGTAAGAAGAATACTCAAGACTTCGATTATTTTTTACATTTTTGTGTTTTATAATTTTTATGAATGATAACGATACTTAATGTTTTCATCCATGTGTTGGACATGCAAGACCTGGGGGATCTTCCCTGATTGATAGATGAGCGGGGGCCCTCTTCATTCATAGAGGGGATGATGTGTTGACTGAGTTGGAGGAAAAAATCAATCGTTCAACTCTCGACATTCCATATGCTTCCATAGACGACCTCCCTAGGAAATACCAAAGACATACAACTTGAGTGCCAGGTCGATTCAGCCTCCTACTACGGAGGTAGCGAGAGATATCATGTGCTACCATGAGCACCACTAGTCATTCTACATGATGTATACACTGAAATCTATCATGATTTTTTCCATTTTGTATATCTGAAAGCCAGATTGCTTCAATCGGGGTCTCGTGACCAAATTTTGTAAAACCGTTATATCTATATATATATATACACACAGACTTATTTACGGTGGTTCATATGTGTTCAAATGGAACATGATATTTACATGAGTTTCTTATGTCTTTTGCTATTTATTTTGTTTTACAATGAACCATGTTTTATTTATCAAAAGTTATGTATGGGCAATATACAAGTCCAAATTGTATTTTTCCAATGAGTTGGAAACAATGTTATAAGACCTAGGAATATGCCTATAAGTGATTGATTCAAACGGCCTTTCTAACAAACACACTCTTCAAAAAAGACGAAGTAGTGTAGGATTTCTGATGGCATAAACATGGTTCAAATGAAAAACCACTAGCCGTGAATCCACGAATACTACCAAGTCATGAATATCCTGAGATGCAACCTTGATCAATAAACCTATTACTGCTTGGTACTCAATGATGTTATTGGTGGATGGAACTATACAAACCGCTCCTAAACTGACTAAGTCATGTGTCGCAGAATACAAAACCCAAGTAGCTGAAGCGAGGTTCAAGGTATGATGATAAGAACCATCAAAAAAACCATAAAAATCCATTTGATTTGCATAACCAAAACATGGTATAAACAGTAGTGGCAAGAAATCAAAACCATATTGAAATATATAAAAAAACTAACAAGTCAACCAATATACATATATACAAGGTACCACACAAAAATGACTTCTAGCATAGTACCTTTTCAGGTACAACCCATTGTAAGGTTGCACGAAAGGTATCCCATTGTAATCTACAAGCTCATAGCCCCCTCTCTCTAAAAATTTACTAACGATAAAGGGACCATATCACACATACTCAAATTTCCCCTTTTCTAGCTTGCCATGCCTCTGATCATAGGTCAAAACCATGTCACCTTCGTTAAATACACGAGGTTGAATAGAATTTCCATACTTAGCCTTAACATGTTTTTTATGTGCCTCGTTAGCTAAGGCATCATCTCTTCTACTTTCATCAAGGTTCGTCAAGTACAAAAACCGTTCTTCTTCGGTAGAAGTGTTCGAGAGAAGCTCTACTGCGAGCTTGAGTGTCAAGATCTCACATTCAATAGGAAGGTCAAATTCTAGTCCATAAACCAACTGAAAGGGTGTAGAACCAATTGCTGTTTTAACTGAAGTCCTATAATCCCATAGTGCGTAAAAAAAAGTTAAATGCCAGTTGGATTTGTGATCTCCAACCATCCTACGCAACATTGTTTTCAAAACTCTGTTAATGGCCTCAAATTTACCATTAGTCTGTGGATAATGAGTTGCATTTTCATGACGAAAACCCAACTTAGCACTCAACTTAGTCATCATTTGATTGTGGAAATGGGATCCATGGTCAGTGACTATGGCTTGCGGAACTCCAAACCTAGCTATCACATGATTAAACAAAAATAGGGTGGTAGTCCTACCATCCTCTGCATATGTAGGCATTGCCTCATCCCATTTTGTAAAATAATCAATGACTACGATGATGTAACCATACCACCCAGCTAAGGTAGGCTTACAATGCATGAAATCAATTTTCCATTTGGTGAATGGGCCAATGACAATGACGGGGTGTAAAGGAGCAGGGTGGGTTCCCTTTTTAGGATAAAACAACTGACAGGGTGGGAATTTCTTAACCACCTCATGACAATCCTTGAAGATTGAGGGACAAAAATACCAAGCATGAAGGATTTTCTGAGTTGTTTCCATCCCAGAAAGATGACCACCACATGCTGCATAGTGGCCATCATTCAAAACTTGTTCAACCTCTTCGTGTGTGAGACATCGTTGAAGGATGGAGTCAATACCATGACGATATAACGTATCATTTAAATTGAGATAATATTTTGAGTGGTGACGTATGCGACGATGATCATCATGAGACATATCAGGCTGAAACCTTTGGGCTAGAGATAGATGATCAAATATCCATACCATGGATCGGTTGTGCTAATCAGGAACAAAAATACATCCAAAAATGAATCATTGGGCTCAACTTCCATTAGAGCACAGGGAAGGTCACACATTAACTCTACGAAAAATAAGGACTTCTTAGAACTAGCCTTAGTGAACTCGAGATCGAATTCCTATGAGATGATGGTCCAACAGGAATACTTCCCCCCTAGTACTTGACGAGTCAAAATATAATACATGGGGATTTAATCAGCGAGAACAATTGTGGTGCGTAGTAAAATGTAGTGACGAAATATTTGCACAACAGTGACTATAGCCAAAGCTAGTTTCTCCACACGCGAATAATGGGTTTCAGAGTTAAGGAGATTCTTAATTAGGTAATAGATCACATGTTCTTGGCCATTGAAATCCTCTTGCACTAGAACCATACCTATAGTAGTAGTGGATGCAACAACATATAGCAGGAAGTATTTTGAGTAATTTGGGGGGTGCAACACTGGTGAATGTGTCAGAGCATGTTTCAAATGATTAAAAGGTCATTGGGCTTGGTCATCCCAAAATAAAGGAGTGTCCTTCTTAATGAGATGCATATATCCATGCGTTTTTTCAGCGAAGTTGCATACAAAATGATGAAGAAAGTTTTCCTTCCCTTGAAAACTTTGGAGTTCAGTAATATTAGTCGAGGTGGGTAAGGCCAAAATAGAAGCTATTTTCAAAGGATCTATTTGGATGCCATCTTTATAAACCATGAAGCCAAGAAGGCGTCCTGTCTCAACACAAAAACACATTTGTGTGGATTAAGCCGAATATTATAATGACAACATCTAAGGAAAATATCCCTAATATTCCTTGGGTGGTCCTCTCGCTGCTGCGAATGAGCAGGGAGAACATCCAGATATGAATCCATGATGTGTTTAATATCATGAAAAGCATAGGACATGGCACGTTTGAATATAGCTCCAGTGTTTTTTAAACAAAAGGGTAACTTACGATAGGCAAAGGTTCCCCACAAACAAATGAATTTTATTTTATGCTGATTGGTGGGCATAATTTCTATCTGATTGTAGTCGGAAAAGGAATCCATAGAAGAGAAAATGACGCTCCCAGTACAATTATCAATGATTTAATTGATGTGTGGAGTAGGGAAAATTTTCTTGTGATAAGACTTATTTAAATCTCAAAAATCGATACAAACCCTAATAGTGCCCTGCTTCTTGGCTACATGGACAATAGTAGATACCCATTCCATCAACGACACATGATAAATAAATCCCGATTTTAGAAGTTTATCCACTTCAGCTTTAATATCCACAACCTTCCTAGGATGAACTTGGCACAGTTTTTGTTGGTTCGTGTACAATGATGGACGGGTCAATCCTAGGAATCTCTTCGTACATCTAGGAAAAAACATCTCAAAATTCTTTGAATAGAGATCTATAACTTTTAGTTTCTTCAATTGAACATTTTTGGGCTACATGAACATGTTCAATAGTTTCGGTATTCACTGATATGTCAATGGGAATTGTTTGAGTGATGTTACAATTGTTTTCCTCAAAATCGATGCTTTGTAACAATACAGGCGTTTGAGGGTTGTTGACAATATCAGTAATAATGAGAGACAAAAAATCAAAGTCTACTGAACTGGCATTGGGAAGGAAAGAGGATCTGTGGTGATGATATTCTCATACAGTTTCATCCGCACTCATGATCTCCATAATGGACTCATCCGATTGAAAATTGTTAATGTATTTGTAAATTCAGAATGTATTCATCATATATCTTATGTATTGTACCCCGATGTTTATTTTGGGATGTGTCTGTAATGTACTTGAGTCATGTCATGCCCTGATGTTCCTATTGGGAGGTTCTATAATGTAAACAAGTCATGTCAAGTCATTGTGGGTAACCCTCCTAGTGATCAAGGGTTAAATTTCCCGCAGTTCCAGGGCACTAGGGTTATTAGAATCTCCAAGAGAAGTCAGCCCTAGTAGGTTATTGTCAAGTCAGGAATTATTATAAATAGAGAGTGAGTCTCTCTATTTATCACACACTCACTCACACTCAGTTTTAGCACATAGCTGAGGAAGAAGAAGCTACTGGGGCTAGGAAGAAAGAGGCTACTGCTATCGGGAGATCATCTTACTATTTTGGGGTTTTACTTTTGGTGCTGATTCTATCTTTGAGGAAGTTGTGGGGTTTTCTTCATTTATGGTTTCCCCAAGGAAAAGCACTATGTTCATTGTCTCTTATGTTTGATTGCTGTGCGTGTTGTTCTCTTAGTTAAAGATCCTAATATAATGCTAGCTTAATGTTAAAAATTCTTACATGGTATCAGAGCTAACCTGAGAAGAAGAAACTGTGCAGCTACGGGAACTAGGGCTTCCTACTTTGTGGATCTCTCTCCACATCTTTTCAGAAAAATAAGGTTGGTCTAACTCTCCTCCATAGGGTGCATCTTTCTATTGAAGCAGAGTCTGATTCTGAGCTTTTTCAGTTTTGGACCTGACACTACTACCGGAAATTAGGGATTTCCATAGAAGTGGAATTTTTGAGTGAGCCTAGGCCTGGATTGATCTCCTCCTCAAAATCAAAGTTTAGAGATCAAGATCAAAGCATTTGGTTGGACAAAACTCCAGAAAAGTCAAACCCTAATCTGATCCTGAACCAACACTACAGAAATTCAGCTCCAAATCCAGATCTGACATCTTGACCTGGTAAGATATAAATATTTTTGTATTTCCATTTGAGGGAGTTGATAAATTTTGAGCCTGGAAGTATAGGATCTCCCTGGTCATGGAAGAAAATGAGTTGGACTCCTATATCAATGAGGAGGCTCCAGTTCCAGAGGGAGATGAGGCTAAGGCCTTACACAAGAAGAAGTTGGTTATGGCTAAGAGGATTATTGCTAATTCAATCAAGGATCACCTCATACCATAGGTGTCCTCCCTAAAGACACCTAAATCTATGTTTGATTCCCTAACCAAACTATTTGAAGGGAAGAACATAAATTGGAAGATGACTTTGAGAAACCAACTGAATAATGTAAAGATCCAGAATGCAGAGACCATCTAGTATTACTTTACAAGGGTCTCTTAGATAAAGGAATAGCTGGAAGTAGTAGATGAAGAAGTGGAGAATGCAGACATTGTGATGACCACCTTGAATGGTCTCCCTAGATCATGGGACTCCTTTATTCAAGGAATCTGTGCCAGAATGAAGTTAGTCAAGTTCAGCAGAATATGGGAAGAATGCTCTCAAGAAGAAGCTAGGATAGCAGCTTGAGAAGAAAACATGGGAAGTGAAGATCAAGCTCTCATAGTTCACTCCAAGAAAAGTAGAAGAAGCTCTTATCACTCCAGAGGTAAGAAATTGCACTAGAAAGATAACAATAGAAAAGATTTATCTAAATTAAGATGCTATACATGTGATGAAAGAGGACACTTTGCCAAAGACTATCCTAGAAACAAGATTAACTCCCATAATAAGAAGGGAAACAAGAGAAGACATCATTCTCATGCTGCAGAGGATGATGAACTTTCCACAAAGAGAATCAGACAAGAAAGTGATGATTCTTCAAGTGACGAAGAATATGTGCTGATCTCTGCTCTCACGGGAACTATCTCACATGGAAGCAATGATTGGCTTATAGACAGTGGTGATTCCAAACATATGACAGGATTCAAAGAATCCTTTGTGAAACTATCTGAACATGACTCACCTCACAAGGTGAAACTTGGGGATGACTACCAGTATCCAATAAAAGGTAGTGGGGAATCCTCCTATAAGCTAGACTCTGGAAAGTATATGAAGATGCAAGATGTATTGTTTGTACCAGGACTAAAGAAGAACCTCCTCTCCATATCTACATTAAATGCAAAGTTCATGAGGGTTGCATTTGTAGATGGCCAAGTTCTCATGTGGCCAAAAGGAAATACTTTTGATGATGCAGTAGTGATTACGGAATAGGAGGGAGGTCTATACAAATTGAAGGGCCATCCAGAACAAGCCTTGGTCCATGACACAATAGAGTTAAATGAGATTTGGCATAGAAGGATTGCACATGTGCATTACATAGAACTACCACTTACAAGCAAAGCTATTGAAGGTCTTCCAAAAATTCAAGCAAAACATGAGGGAGTCTGCAAAGGATGTGCAAAAGGAAAGAACAAAAAGAAGACATTTCCAAGTAGTGAGAGCAAGGAAAAAGGAATCTTGGAAATGATTCAGTCCGATGTATGCGGTCCAATGACATCAAGTTCATTAAGCGGGTATGTATACTATGTTTCTTTTATTGATGAATTTTTCTAGGAAGATATGGATTTACTTCATGAAGAACAAAGATGAAGTATTCAACAAGTGTTATAGCTGATTTCACCACTCCAGGTGAATCACACTTTGTATGGCCTTCCCCTGTCCCGCTGCAGACTCCTTAGACCCCATGGACCATTTTTTGTCCTTTGATGTTTCCTTGACCATCCCTAAAAACATGTGAAAAATGATACATGTGAATTTTAAACCTATAAGCACGTATATACGCGGGTTTGACCACTAAAACCCCATACATCGGGATGTGTACAAAATCCAAATCCTTTTGGAGTTTTCCTTGACATGGATCCGACTCATTTGACTCCTGGCCTTCCATATGCCTTGAGATCGCTCGGATTCGACCTTTCATTACCCCTTTGAAAAGATATATAAGGAACCCCTTGGTACATTGAAGGCATAAGAGAGAATTAAGAGCAAAGAAACTATAGTCCATTGTTGTCGGAACTTATGATTGAGTTTGCATCCCTTTGTCCCTTGGAGCACTGTTGTGTTCTTCCCAAGCTTTCATTTTGCTTGTGAGCTTGCTATATAGAGATGGAGGATTGAAGTGGTGGAGGCCCAAGTGGAGGATTTAGTTTCTCCGGTTCGCAGACATGCTGACAGAGGTTGTATCTTGTAATCTCTGATTTATATTAATAGAAATATCTTTTCTTATCCAATAAGGTGTGTTTGAAAGAATATTTTATCCATTGGATTATGTCAAATGCTTATACATTATTGATTATATATTCTATAATATATCTAACACCATGATATATAGAATGATTGTATTGTTTACTTGTTGTTGAGGAAGTAATCTATCAATTCAAGCTGAAGTTGGATAGCTCAACGGGGATCTACTTCAACCGTCCGGAATAAGGTACGAGGTCTGATCCTTTAGTGTTAGACATTTAATTTCTATTGCATATTGGAAAGGATTGATTTTTGGAGTCAAGCTGTTTGTTGTGGTACCCCAAGCCATAGGAATTTCTCTCTGTAACAGAATTGGTGACTCCACTGGGGAGTTCCTAGTAGTTGTCCTTTGGGGGTTGTTTTCTTGGCATTCAATGAATTTGAATTGCTCTCTCTTGTTTCTGTGTCGGGTCTGGGGGCATGTATGCCTGGTAGTGTTTGATTGGTGTGAAGTTTGTCTCAGCCTGTCTGTTTGCCTTGATTTTATGCACCTTTCTTCCTGTATGCGATTTTTTAACTGACAGTCGCATATACACGCGGGTTTCTCTTCGATTTTTGCGTATACATGCGGGTTTACTGCGAACAGTGCGTATGCCCTTTCTTTTGCCTTTTTGTGGAAGTTAAATGGTTTTTGGGTGAATTTTGATATTTGTTGAGTCTCCTTTGGCATTGCTTGAGTCTGTTTATACCTCTGTTTCTGACCAGATTTTTTTTTTTAAGGCTAAATTTTTTTTTTTTAAGAAGGTTCTTGTCATGGCATTTTCGATTTTTTGTTTGAGATTAGTGCATTAGAGTTATTTTACCTTAGCACTTTGCTTGAGTGTTGTTTATGTGTGCTTGCAGATTCTAGGGGTTGTAGAATCATTCTTTTGCTTTTTGCATCTCATTTTATTTCAAAAAATCCAAAAACATTTGCTTATCATCATGCATTGCATTTTCATTTTGCATTGTACTTGCACTAGATTTGCTTTGGAGTATTAGTTAGGACTTCATATAAGAAAGCTTGCATTCATCATTTGAAGAAAAAATATGCATTTTACTTCATGTTGTGTCATAACACCATTAGTTGCATGACCATATCCCATTTTTGAGTAATAAAGCCAATTAAAATCAACGCTAAATTAAAATGAACTACACTATTTTATTTTATAGGGTGCACCAACAAGCTTAGGTTTTAGGATCTTGGAATAGTTAATTTGTAAGTAAATTCTCCAAGATCACTAAACAACAACATGTATGTGTCTGTCCAGGTGAGTGTGTTAAATCCTTGGTATAACCAGTGTTTCTCAGGATCCTCCTCTCAAAAAGGAGTTAAGCACGAGGCAGTGTGAGCGGTTATTGATTGGGATGCCCCTAGTCATAAATGAGTAGCACCGAATATATTTCTAGGATTGTATTCATATCTGGGGGCTCTTTCGAGAGTTTCAGGCTTTGCTACCCTACCCATACGATCAATCCCACCTGCGACTGTCCGCCTGAGCATTGATTATATTGAGGTGACCTTAATGGCCTTACCTAGGATATCAAGGGGGTGCTTCGTAGGGGTTATTCTGTGGGTGTCCTAGCCAGGTTGGGGTCGGACAGCACAGTTGCTTTACACGTTGAAGCTGAGGGCCACAATAATTGGTTATGTACCTCCGCTTGTTGTGTATGGGAGTCTCAAGCCTCTCCTAGGCGAGACATACCTGCTTCATTCAGGAGCTCACCTATCCAACCCTTATTTGCTTGCATTTGGATTTAGATTTTATTAGTGATTCCTCTGTGCACGATAGTTGGCCTAGGGTTTATGTAAATAGAGAGTCTTCTCTAATTTTTGAGTCATTGTGGATTTGGGTGCGGCTCTTCGCCATTCTGATCGTTTAGCTGGAATTTTGCCTTCTACTTCTCCTCCTCCATTGGGAGAGAGACCTAGACAGTCCAGGCGGACTATTTCACACATTGATTCACACACCATGGGAGACCATTTAGAAGGTATTCCTGAACCACCTTCTCCCATTCGTGTAGATGATGGGGAGTTTACTCCTACTTACGATCCTTCACCCGACTTGGATGAGTTAGGTCCTGTGATTTTTGAGATAGGAACCATGCATGATAGAACTACTCACTCTAGGGTTGATTCCCCATTGACGCGTTACCGGTATGGAATGCCGGAGGATGCCGAGACTCATTTTGAACCCATCAGCACTAGCTATGGTAGTTATGGTATGTCTATTTTTCCTACACATGATTTGGCATTTCATGTTGAATCTGACTTTGAGCCTAACACTATGCCTGGGGGCACTCTCATTCCTTACCATGAGGAGAGGTTTGGGAGCACTAGTCACATTGAACCTTCTGTCCCAGTGGTGGAAGTTACATCACATATTCCTCCTAGGTCTAGGGTTAGTGATCCTATTAGGATACTAGATTCGAGACGAGTGACGATAGGGAATAGTACGTACTTGATTAATCAGATCCCTTTGTCCTCTATCCCTAGTTCTTCAAATGTTCACCCTCCACCTTATTCATGTGGTCCTTCGAGTCGGCACATGGCTACGAGTCAGGTCCGTACTGCGGTTACTAGACCGATTGTGTCTCAAGTTTACATACCGCTTGCTGCTTCGGGAGGTTATGTTCATGCTTCTAGAGGTCATGGTACTACTTCTGGGGCGTATATCCCTACTTTCGGTATGTATATTCCTACTTCTGGAGCATATCTTCCTACCTACGGAGTGTCTCATGGGGCTTCACATGCGATGACCTATGGACCCTATTATGGGATGCAGTATGGACATGGTTCTTCACCTTATGGGGGTGGGTATCAACAACCTGCTTACTCTCCGAACTATGGCTTTGTAGCTCCTACTAGTCAAGGTCCACCACACTATGGTGCTTGCACGCCACCCTATACGGGTCATACGAGAGGAGGGCACTATGGCCAAGGCCATGGTGGTAATAAAACCTATATGAATCAGGGAGTGGTCCATCGACCTCATCATTCTAGGCTCCCTTTCCTCAGAACGCTCAATATTCCTGACTTGTTGAGATTGATGAACGATCCTGTAGCTCATGACCCGGCTTGGTCGGATGTCCCTACCAAGCTTTCCTCAGGCATACCTAAGTTCGAGGGAAAACTGGGAGAGGATCTGAGTGAACACGTTACTACATTTCACCTATGGTGCTCTTCGAATTCCTTACATCAGGACTCAATCCGTTTGAGACTATTTCAATGCACCCTTATAGGGCTTGCCACGAAATGGTATATAGAGTTACCTAGGGGAGCTTTCGCTTTGTTTGATGGCCTTGTGATGAATTTTCTTAATCACTTCCAGCTACCAGTGCATTATGACGTTGGTACTGAACTCTTGTCAACATTTCAGCAAGATAAAGCCACACATATCTATGATCACATTCAAGAGTGGCGTAGATGGAAGAGGTTAATTAAAGCCTTTATACTGCCGGAGTTCCTCCTTGAGTGGTTCCTCAAGTCATTATTGCCATATATAGCGAAGGATGTTTCTACATCCAGAGTGCAGAATGAGAAACAAGCTATTTTTAGGGCACATGAACTGGACTTGATCTATGCTCAGTTCGGTTTGTTATATGAGATTATTCCCAATGCTCCACGTTCCAGTTTCGACCCCAAATTCAAACTTGGACCACATGCCGATGGCATTGTGGGTTGTGCAAGTGTGAAACCTGTGGATTCGGTTGCAAAACAAGTTAGTCAATTGTTAATCAACCAATTTGCTTCGAGACAAGCTACGGCTTCGTCTCAACCCACCCAAACGGTGAGTGTACTTTCTGTGCAATCGTCGGACCAGAAGGGTAACCAGCAGCCCGGATCGAATAGAAAAAAGGGTAAAAATAATCGTAAAGGTGGGAATAAGAATGAGAATGCTAATAGTAATGACAAGAATGGTCAGAATGTTGGGGGGGACAATCAAGCTAAACGTAAGGTTAAGTTCCCTTGCAAGTTATGTAAGGACAATCACCTCACTTACTTGTGCCCTCATATTGAGGAAGCTGCGAGATTCTTGGCACAAGGCCCAGCTGTGCTAACTAACCCTTTACCGCACAATCAAAATATGAACTCAAAGTCCCATGACCAGTCTGGTGATGATCATGATCAGCCAGAGACTAGTGGTCGTGGGTGCATTAACATGGTCCGTGCTGTGAAAGTTGTGACCCATACGAAAGATTATAGTTCGTCACAACCCAGCCCAGGAAAAGAACCTGATCCACCAGGGTCCCCTTTGCGTATTGAGAAACCTATGGATAAACTTGAGACTGCACCTCACATTCATAAGGGATTCCTTAAGTGTTCAGGGAATAATCCAAATGCCCGAGCCGCCCAGAACTATTCAGTTGTCGAGGATTTGGGCCACACTCCTTGTGCGATGTCTGCATTGGAAGTGCTTCAAAGTTGTCCTTCGTAAAGGAAGGCGTTTCTTTCTACCCTTGGTGTGAATGATGATGATTCTTCCTCCGTGATCAAATTTGAAACCACAGGAATTCAGCCTCGCTTGCCCTACTATGTGTCTCTGTTGATTCACGTAAAATGTCTTAATATGATTGTCAAGCATACTATAATTAACGAGGGTGCTGCTGCTTCTGTGATGTCTTTATCCTGCTGGAAGGGTCTAGGTTCCCCTGAGCTGTCTAAATCAGCGACCATGTTAATTGTGTTCAATGGGAGATCTTTTGGGCTGCACGACATCCTTCCTTCCCTTAAAGTCTGTTTGGGAGGGAAGACCATTGCGATAGAGGTTGAGGTGGTTGATGCGCCCCTTGACTACAATATCTTGCTGGGTAGGAACTGGATGTACAGTATGCAAGCCGTTGCTTCTTCCCTGTTTCGTGTTGTATGATTTCCACATAATGGTAAGATCGTAACGATTGATCAAACGACATTCAAGAATCCATCTATTACCGCATATTCGGGAGCTTCGATCTCGATCATTGAACATTCTTAGCCGGCAACTGGGAGTGTGGGTGTAGGAATGTATCCATCCCTCATGGGGAGCTTTAGTTGTCCTGCACCGATCCTCATGATCGGATCTAGTTCTGATGAGGCTTCGCCATCTATGAGACCGGTGTCTTTTCGCATGAGTCATATGGAAGATCCTTGGATTCTTCCTGCACCGAGTACTTCGAGTGAGCCCGTCATGACGGACGTGCCGTTGCCTAAGGCTATGATAGCTTATCAAGCTAATCTCAAGTGTGTTGCAGAGCCTGGTCCTTCCTCTTCGCGGACGGAAGAGGAGGACCCTTATGTGCTGCCGGCATGGGCAGTACAGTCTTCTCATGCACACGACTGCCTTGATACGGTTTTCCCTTCAGATGAAGTGATTATCGAGGCTATGTTGGGAGTTGAGTCACCATGGGAGGAACTCCATCATAGATCGTACTTTCTTCTAGAGCTTGACTACTTGGAGCATGAGGAGTTAAGGGCGATTCTTAGTCAGAGAGTTGGTAGTCCTATGTTTCCATTAAGCTCTCCTGGTTCAATGGATGATGGAAACATGGCGAACATATCTTCAATGATTCCTATCAACATGTCTCACAATCCTAGCACGATAGAGAATGTCTATATTGTGGCAAAATGTTCCCATGCTAAGATTCTTGAATACACTGAGCTATTTAAGGAGTTCCGTGATATTTTTGCTTGGTCTTATGATGAGATGCCAGGTATTGATCCTCATATTGTCGAGCACGAGATTAATACTTACCCCAATGCTAAGCTTGTTCGACAACGTTTACGTGCGATGAATCCTAGGAAAGCACCCACGATTAAGGTAGAGATAGAGAAGCTGTTGAAAGTCGGTTTCATCTATCCCATTCCCTTGACGGAGTGGGTTTCAAACCCTGTTTTGGTGGATAAGAAGCAGGGAGCAATCCACATATGTAGTGATTTCTGTGATTTGAATCATGCCTGTCCTAAGGACAACTTCCCCACACCATTTATTGATCAGATTTTGGATGAGTGTGCGGGTAGAGAGGTGTTCTCCTTCATGGACAAATTTTCTGGGTATAATCAGATACAGATTAAACCCGAGGACCAACATAAGACTGCATTTATCTGTCCTTGGGGAACATTTGCATATGGGAAAATGCCTTTCGTCCTTAAAAATTCCGGAGCTACATTTCAGCGGGCAATGACCTTGATCTTCCACGATCTCAAGTCAATTATCGAAGTATTTTTGGATGACCTCGCTGCTCATTCTCATATGAGAATGCGTCATCCCTATCACTTGAGATTAGTATTTGAAAGATGCTAGCACTATTCAGTTAGATTAAATCCTCATAAGTGCATCTTTTGTGTGAAGTCAGGTCGTTTGTTAGGATTCATCGTTTGAAGGTTGAGGCAATACTTCAGTTGTCTCCCCCGAAGAATATTTGTCATCTTCAGTGTTTGCAAGGCATGGAAAAATTCTTACAAAGATTTGTTGTCAACTTTTCCAATTTGAATAGAGGCTTCATGCGTCTCTTGAAGAAGGACACCCCCTTTTATTGGGATGAGCGAGCCCAGGAGTCCTTTGATGCACTCAAGCGAGCCCTAGCATCAGCCCTGGTAATTAGTCCCCCGGACTATAGCCGTGATTTTCTATTATATGTGGCCGCATCATTAAAGACGAATGGTATGGTTTTGGTTCAAGAGGATGAGGAGCTCCAAGAGCATGTCATATATTATTTGATCTGGAACCTTATTGACGCAGAGATTCTTTATTCTCATGTCGAGAAAATTGCTTTAGCTACCGTACATGCGGTTCAGTGGTTGAGACATTATATTCTCCTTGGCCAGACCTTGGTTGTAGCCCATGTCAATCCGTTTCAATTCGTCCTCACCAGAAGGATGGTTGGGGGAAAATATAATAAATGGATTGTCATTCTACAAGAATTCAATCTCGGGTTTGTTTCGGCAAAATTGAAGAAGTCTTTAATTTTTGCAGAGCTTATATCGGATTTCCCGAGCGAGGCCGAGGAGTTGGTTTGTGAAGATACATTTGTCGATGAACACATATTCTTAATCTCAACATTAGACCCATGGTATGGGGATATCATAATATATTTACAAACATTGAAGACCCCTACTCACCTCTCGCGAGATGAACGACGACGATTACGTCATGTCTCTAAGAACTACCTCATAGTGGATAACACTTTGTACTACCATGGGGTAGATTCCATTTTACGACATTGTTTAACTCATGAAGAGGCTGAGGTAGTGCTGAATGATTGCCATGGAGGGGCGTGTGGTGGTCACTTATCTGGGCTTTCTACAGCTCAAATGATTTTAAGAGCGGGTTATTTCTGGCCGTCGATATTTAAGGATTGTGTTGATGCAGTCAAGAGGTGCCACCGTTGCTAGGTGTTCACACGTAATATGCGCTTGAAACCTACCCTGTTACATCCCATTCTCACCGCCGGTCCCTTCACTAAGTGGGGGCTTGATTTTATGGATTGCAACCCAGCTTCAGTTGGGGGGAACCATCATATTATAGTGGCTGTTGATTACTTCATGAAATGGGCTAAGGCTATGCCTATAGTAAAATCCGACAGTAAGACAACCGCCCACTTTGTATTCAACCAAATTATTACTCGGTTAGGGATTCCGAAAGAGCTTGTCACTGACGATGGCTTGCACTTTCAGAACCGTATGATGGAAGAGTTGGCATTGAAGTTAGGGTATAAGCAAGAGCATTCCTCTTCTTATTACCCTCAAGTGAATGGATAGGTATAAGTAGTGAATAAATCACTAAAATCCATTCTCCAACGAACTATTGCACAAAGCAAGAGCAATTGACACATCATGTTATATCCTGCTTTGTGGGCATATCGAACCGCTGTTAAGACTGCCACAGGTTTTTCTCCATATCAACTTGTACATGGAGTGGAGTTGATATTGCCAGTTGAATGCAAGATTCCTTCTTTGAAGCTAGCTGTAGAACTCTTACCAGACACTTCACCATTGGAGGAGCATTTGGTTCACCTTGAGAAACTTGATGAGCAACGTCGGGATGCCCTGGTGGCTCTCGAAGTTAATAAACGTTGCACAAAGGCCCAATACGATAAGTCTATTCGTCCAAAGGCATTTAGTGAAGGAGACTTGGTCCTTTTGTGGGATCAACCGAAAGAACCCTTGGGGGCAGGGAAATTTAATCCTATGTGGCGTGGTCCTTACATGGTCAAGCGTGTGTTAGAGAAGGGTGCGTATGAGTTAGTGGATTATGAAGGAACGACCTTGGTGGAGCCTAGAAATGGGCTCTATCTCAAGAAATACTATGCATGATCTTCAGCCAAGGCTGCTTATTGTATATTATTGTACAACTTTGCATAGTTAGGTCTTTTTCTTATCGTGATCGGGTTTGTGATTAGTTTCCATTTCTTTTGGCAGATGTCGATGGAATCTTCCACCTACATAGGATTCACGGCTAGTGTAAGCTATCACACTCAACACTCAGCCTCTGTTGCTTGGGTGATTTATACTCCTATGGGTCAGGTACTGTCTTCAGGAGGCGTATGTCTACGGCCATATTCCAACAATGTTGCTGAATATAGTGCCATTATCGAGCTTCTACAAGATGCCATTTCAAATGGTGTTCTCTCTCTTGAGGTATGTCTTGATTTAGAGTTAGTAGTGTCACAGCTCAATGGTTTGTAGTATGTTAGAGATCCGACGTTATTGAGAAGATTCTTACGTGTGAGGTTGTTAGAGCGACAATTTGACAATATAACATATATACATATTCCAAGAAATAATAATCAAGTTGCTGACTCATATGCTAACTACGTGTTAGATTGGCATTTGTTTCATTCACGATAAATTAATCACAAGCACAATTTTTACACATGTAAATAAATAAACCGATCACCATAAAACTTATTATATATACATCCAAAATGTGATAATACATAGTGTCATGATACAAAATTGGGGATTTTGAGCCACCCTCATATAATACATGGTAGTACAAAATGTATACACTCCCAGGTGTCTAATCTTGTGGAGGAGGAGGAGGGTTGTGATCATGGAAGGTCACTACGGCTCTAGCTAGCCATCGGAATAATCACACCCATGTGCGTGGTACACCCACCACCTGCCGCTGCATAGCCTTAGGAAAGTCCTCGACTTGCGCCATGGGAACTCTATGTGTTAGTCTCACAAAATTGGTATGAATGCTCTGGAGCGTCCGCTCCGCATCCACACCCGTGATGTCATCTCCTCTTCCCCTCCGTCTATGACGAGGGAAGCCTTTTGGACGCCGTGGTCCCACATATGCACACAAATGGTAGATGTCACTATGTAATTTCATGCAAAAACATGTATTTTTGATTCCATATAATCAAGAAAACACAAAAAAAATTAAATAACTCAAAAAGTTTAAAAAAAGAGAGGGTCGAGATTCGTCACCTATATTTCCATATGCCGATCTTGGTGGTAGCGGCATGTCCAGGTCTCCCAAAAAATATATCCCTGCATAGGGGTAGTCATCGATGGAAACTATCTGTCGTCGCCACCATGGAAAGAAGTCAGCTGAATATGGGTTTCCCACCCTACCACCCCCTAGTCTACGCATAGCATCTTCCCAATTCCATTGGGCCATATCTCGAACCCCATGAAGAGGGAGATCCACTCTGGGGCTCTATCCTGGAACAAAGTTGAAGAAAAACATGCTCAAAATACTGCTGAACCCGAAGTTCCACACTCTACCTGCCTTACACTCACCACGTTGATGTTTCATGTTGCTTAGTAGTGTAGTGCTCCAGTCATAAATCGTGGGTCTCATGCACTCCACTGCATAGAACATCAGAGGCCACGAATCTTGGTGGAGTGATGCCAAGCCTGCTATCTCGCCTAATGTCAATAGTATGGCCTTTAGGCCCAGCACATGTATAGTGTTGGTAGGGACCTGAATCCCCACCTTCTCTGTGTCTGGATAACAGTACACTGCAATGTACTCGTCGATAGTTAGGCCCCCTTCTGGCCCACCACGAGAATGAAGGTTCATCACTTCCCCTCGTCTAGATAACCCAGTAATGAAGTATATGTCCTCCACCTCTATGGTGAGGGACATCCCATCTATCTGGAAGGACTCTGAGTTTGGATTCGAGTAATCCACCAGCATCTATAATAGTCTTGGTTTGGCCCTCAAACCACCAAGACACCAAAACTTATAGAGTCCACACGCACGTAGATCTTGTTGAGCCATTAGATCGACCCTTACTGCTTCCTCTACCTCACCATGTTCATGCTCTCTCCACTCTAGGACCATCCTGCACAAGAAATTGCAAATTTTCCCATTAGATTATTGAAAAAACCTTATGCGCGGCCTCATACATGACTGTTTTCAAAACAACTACGTATGTACGTGGGTTTGAGGGTATTTTCCGCGTATATCCAGCCCTATACGCGGAAAAAAACTCGATTTCCGCGTGGGCCGCAGCGCTCATTTTAGGTTGGCCTAGAAAGCTTAATTGACCATGGAATTTCATGAAAATTGCATCAAAATGAAAGAGAAGAGCATGGGTAAATACCTAGAAGAAACGGTAGTGGATTCCATCAGCTGGATCTCCTGGAGTTCGATGTTGAAAATCAGAGCTCAAATCGGTAAAAGTTTCAAATGTTTTATAATATTTTGAAATGTTTACTATTTATAGAAAATTTTCAAATATTTGAAAATTTTTACCCCCTTTCCTATAGTTTCGACATTTTCTAACCATTTTGGACCGTTTTTGACATAATTCATGATGTAGAGGACCTTTTTCAGTGCCATTTCAGCCATTGGATTGACCCGTTCATGCCGATCTCAGGTATCATGTCTAAACTGGCATATAGGTTAGGTTTCATCACCGTTTGCATTTTGCATGACCTTATGACCATATCACCATGACCATAGGTACGAACCCACTCTGTTATGTCACGAAACCTTCTTGTTGTTTTAGAAATGGCATGATACGAGTGGTAGAGCTTCACCTTACATGGGTACCCTAGTTAGCGCCTTATTTTCATTTGGTGCCCATGTCGACATTTTCTTTTTTAGGGTGTGGAATTCCATTGTATAGTACTGCCATGACATTTCACAAGAGCCTCATACTCCTCTTGATCTTTTGCTGGCCTATTTCCCTCAGGACTCCCTCATGTCAAGTTGTGAATGCACTATCATGAGCTTTTCCTGCCTTATTGAGCTTTACGCCGGCTCCCCTGACATTGTGTTTCAGCCATATAGCTTGAGCTTTTCTCATGTCTAGCCATGCAGAGCCAGTTTTTATATCCTTTGCAGCTTGTTTCCCTTTTTACCGGGAGGGGATTTTCCCCTGAGTGTCGACATCCTACACATGTATCCTTGCATTGAGCATAGGTATGTTCCACTGCTTGGAACTAGTTTGTTTGCCCTTATGACACTCGTCTCCTCCTAGTCTGTAACTATAAAGCCATTTTATTCTTTTTCAAGATTTTTAAATAATTGAAAAGGTCCAAAAAAATAAAAAAACCAAAAAGCTGGACAAGGAAAGATGTTATATGTGGAAGCTATCGAGTTGTGTCGCCTTCAAATAGAGAACTGTATATCAAATCCATTGGTTGGGTTATAGTTTGAATTTAGGAGCTGTACTCGTTTATCTGAGTTTATCTCCACCGACTGGTTAAGCTTCCAGTCCCTATGGAGCCTCTGTCGATGCCTCCTATGTCGTGGAGATGTCCCAGTTTGTATATAGAGTCTATTTTGCCTTTATTCAGTCACCATACTCCGTTATGCTCTTGTTTGAAGGAAGTTAAAGCTTGAGTCGGCCATTCCTCAGTTCTCTTGACTTTGCATGTCGGCCATTCCCAATATAGTTATTGGTTTGTGCACCTTATGATTGAGTCTTTCCACATTATATAGCTTTGCTGAGTACCTCGTGTTGGATGATGGTGGATGCCTTAATGCCCTCCTTCTAGGGGATTTCATCCCATCAACTTCAGATCATTTATTCTGGGATTGGAATCTAGAGTCATTTTTGAGTGCCTTGAGACTTGCAGTCATCAGTGGCAGGTTCTCTCGCCATCGACAGTCTTTGGGAATACATCAATGTCCCCTGATCGATGGATCCTCTCAATTGTTCGACCTCAACACATTTATTCACACTTGTTAGTTTGCACTCTAGTACCTTGATTCCCATTTTCATCATCGGTGGGTGATCTCGCGTCTGTTAACGCTATACATTAATGACTAGTAATCAGACGATGGACTACTATGTTTGACCTTGACACCTCGATTCGTATAGTAGGACATGTACTCGTAGCGGTTTGTGTAGAATACTCTCCAGATTGGTGGCATCTCTTATATGCTACCTCCTTGATCGTGCCAGTGTTCATGAGATTTCAGTTCTCGTGACTTGATTCCACTATATGTCAGACATTTCCAGCCACTATGGAGATCTTGATCTGTTATATATCTTCAACCATTATGGTTATTATGGTCCTTTGTATATCTTCATCATGGATATTCTGATCTATGTATATTGTATGTGGCGATGACCACTTATGTGATATCTTGTATCATGCCTATTCATGGCCATTGTACTATTATGTATCCGGGACTGCTATATGTATTTGCAGTTATGTGCAGAGTTGTATTATCGTACTATGCTGATTGGGTGGCTGGTCTTCCATTTGGGATCCTTCATCACTCCACTTCTGGGATGGACTTATAATGTATTTCGGCCATCGTATGACCCCTCTGACCTCACACATTAGGGGGCATCTGTTACAGCTGATTTCACCACTCTAGGTGAATCACACTTTGTATGGCCTTCCCCTGTCCCGCTGCAGACTCCTTAGACCCCATGGACCATGTTTTTTCTTTTGATGTTTCCTTGACCATCGCTAAAAACATGTGAAAAATGATACACGCAACTTTTAAACCTATAAGCGTGTATATACACGGGTTTGACCACTAAAACCGTGTACATTGGGATGTGTACAAAATCCAAATCCTTTTGGAGTTTTCCTTGACATGGATCCGACTCATTTGACTCTTGGCCTTCCATATGCCTTGAGATTTCTCAGATTCGACCTTTCATTACCCCTTTGAAAAGCTATATAAGGAACCCCTTGGTACATTGAATGCATAAGAGAGAATTAAGAGCAAAGAAACTATAGTCCATTGTTGCCGGAACTTATGCTTGAGTCTGCATCCCTTTTTCCCTTGGAGCACTGTTGTGTTCTTCCCAAGCTTGCCTTTTGCTTGTGAGCTTGCTATCTAGAGATGGAGGATTGAAGTGGTGGAGGCCCAAGTGGGGGATTTAGTTTCTCCGGTTCACAGACGTGCCGATAGAGGTTGTATCTTGTAATCTCTAATTTATATTAATAGAAATATCTTTTCCTGTCCAATAATGTGTGTTTGAATGAATATTTTATCCATTGGATTATGCCAAATTCTTATACATTATTGATTATATATGCTAGAATAGATCTAACACCATGATATATAGAATGCTTGTATTGTTTACTTGTTGTTGAGGAAGTAATCTATCAATTCAAGTTGAAGTTGGATAGCTCAACGAGGATCTACTTCAACCGTCTGGAATAAGGTACGAGGTCTGATCCTTTAGTGTTAGACATTTAATTTCTATTGCATATTGGAAAGGATTGATTTCTGGAGTCAAGCTGTCTATTGTGGTACCCCAAGCCATAGGAATTTTTCTCTGTAACAACAAGTTCAAGGAATTCAAAGCCTTGATCGAGAACCACACAAAAAAGAATATCAAGAACTTTCGATCAGATAATGGTGGAGAATTCACTTCAAATGAATTCAAGGCATTATGCAAATATTCAGGGATTAAGAGGGAGTTAACTACTCCATATAATCCACAACAGAATGGGGTTGCAGAAAGGAAGAATAGAATGATCATGGAAGCTGCAAGGGCTATGCTTCATGATCAAGATCTTCCCATGCATATATGGGCAGAAGCTTCCAAAACAGTGGTGTATGTACATAATTGTACTCCACATAGAGTACTCGAGAATAAGACACCTGAAGAAGTTTGTTTTGGTAAGAAACCAGAAGTCAACGATCTCAAAATACTTGGCTATCCAGTGTACATACACATTCTGAAAGAAAAGAGGACAAAGTTAGATCCTTCAGGAAAGAAGGGTATATTTGTGGGATACTCTGAAAGCTCGAAGGCTTACAGAATATAATTCCCAGGGTTCAAGAAGATCAATACCAGTAGGGATGTAACATTTGATGAAGACTCAGCTTACAACAAATCCATAAAGAGACCTGCTGAAGATCCTGAAGAAACAGAAGCACCCATAATTCATGACACAACCATGAATGAAGAATATCAAGAAGAAGAATGGGAAATAGAAGAACCTTAAGAACCTATAGATCTACCTCAAGAGAAGAATTCTCATAAGAGGAAGCCTACTTGGGTACGAGAAGCTATCCAAGGTGCGGAAAGATATGGGGCTCTAGAAGAGAATCACAGAGAAAGAAAGAGAACAAGGTCATGCTTTGGTTATGTATCCTTATTATGTGATTTCATCGATAAATAACCTTCCAATTATGAAGAAGCAACAGAAAGGAAAGAATGGAAGGATGCTATGATCGAAAAGTATCAATCGACCATGAAGAATGATGTTTGGGATGTTATCCCAAGACCAGAAGGGAAGTCTTTTGTAACTTCCAAATGGATCTACAAGATCAAGCATGTTGCAGATGGTAGCATAGAAAAATATAAAGCAAGATTTGTTTCTCATGGCTTCTCCCAGAAAGAAGGAATAGATTATGAAGAAAATTTTGCACCTGTATCCAGACACACTTCCATCAGATCAATACTTGCTCTGGCTGCAGTGATGAAATGGAAGATACACCAGATGGATGTCAAGACTGCATTCTTGAATGGTGTAGTGGAAGAGGAAGTGTATGTGGAGCATCCACTCGGTTTTGAGACACATGATAGGGAAACTTATGTGTGTAGATTGAAGAAAGATCTGTATGGTTTGAAACAGGCACCTAGGCCATGGTACAACAGAATTGACAGCTTTCTATCTAGTTTGGGCTTTACCAAGAGTAAAGCAGATTCCAAACTTTACTACAAGGTTGAATATGGCAACCCAGTGATGCTCCTACTATATGTAGATGATTTGTTTGTAACAGGTATGGATGGGTTGATTTTTTATACGAAGAGGAAGCTTGCTATCGAGTTCGAGATGAAGGACTTGGGTATGATGCATTATTTTCTAGGCATGGAGGTGTGGCAGAATGTAGATGGAATTTCCCTGGGACAAGGGAAATATGCGGTACAGATCCTGAAGAGATTCGGGATGATGGACTGCAAGGCCATGACCACACCTATGGCATCGAACTTGAAGCTATTGAGTGATGCTTCATCAAAAGTGGTTGATGCTATGATGTATCGTCAGATGATTGGGTCCTTGATGTACTTGGCGAATATGAGACCAAATATTTGCTTTGCTGTGAACACCTTGAGCCAGTTCTTGACATATCTGAGACATGCTCACTTGATTGATGCAAAGCATATGCTGAGGTACATAAAGGGTATAGTTGATTATGGGCTCAAGTATGAGGTGAATCAGAAGATTAACCTGGAGGGTTATGTTGATTCAGATTGGGTAGGAAGTGCCATCGATAGGAAGAGCAATTCAGGGTGTTGCTTCAGTATGGGATCGGGTGTGATCTCATGGTTTACCAAGAAGTAATCCTCTGTGGCACTAAGTACAGCTGAAGTAGAGTATGTTGCATTCTGTTCAGCTAGTTGTGAGGCAGTATGGCTGAGGAAGATATTGTATGATTTATTTGATCTCCAGTTAGATGCTACTTGTATATATTGCGACAACCAGAGTTGTGTGAAGTTGTCGGAGAACCCGGTGTCCCATGAAAAGTCAAAGCATATCAAGATCAAGTATCACTATATTAGGGATATGGTGTAGAGAAGAGCAGTGAAGCTCCAGTATGTTGCGATGGATGAACAGATAGCTGATGTGTTGACGAAGCCATTAGCCAGAGTGAAGTTTGAGTACTTCAGGGAGAAGCTTGGTGTTCTCCAGATCGAGGTTCCTTCCAACGGGAAGTGATGAGTCCATGAGACATTCTGACATGGTGAGAGGATTGGTTCCTTCCATGGTCAGATGTAAGGGATGAGCCATTCTATCATGGTGAGAGGATTGGTTCCTTCCATGTTAGATATGAGTCCTGAGCCATTCTGTTGTGAATGTAGGATTGGTTCCTACATGATCATATATAAGCGCTGAATTCCATTCTTGGAATGGAGGCACCTGGTCAGTTACTAGGAATACTCAGTTTCGGGTTGAGGGCCATTCTCATGTGATTGAGGGATGTGTTCCCACTTGATTAGATATAAGTGCAGGGCCATTCTGATGTTATTGATGGATGTGTTCCCACTTGATCAGATATAAGGGTTGATTCCATTCTCTGGGAGAATGGAGGCACCTGGTCAGTTACCAAGAATCCTCAACCTGGGGTTGAGAGCCTTTCTAGCAAGGTTGCAGGATTTTTTCCCACATGGCTAGATGTAAGTGCAGAGCCTTTCTAAAAAGGTTGTAGGATGTGTTCCCGTATGGCTAGATGTAAGTGCAGAGCCTTTCTAGCAAGGTTGCAGGATTTGTTCCTGCATAGCTAGATGTAAGTGTAGAGCCCTTCTAGCATGGTTGCAGGATGTGTTCCCGCATGGCTAGATGTAAGTGCAGAGCATTTCCAACAAGGTTGCAGGATGCGTTCCCGCATGGCTAGATGTAAGTGCAGAGCCTTTCTAGCAAGGTTACATGATGTGTTCCCGCATGGCTAGATGTAAGTGCAGAGCCCTTCTAGCATGGTTACAGGATGTGTTCCCGCATGGCTAGATATAAGTGCTGAGCCTTTCCGATAGCTTTGTGGGATGTGTTCCCGCATGATCGAATGTGAGTGCTGGGCCTTTCTGACAGGGTTGTGGGATGTGTTCCCGCATGGTTATATGTGAGTGTTGGGAATGCCTTTCTGACATGGTGTTGGATTTGTTCCTCTCATGGTCATATGTAAGTGTTGGGTGGGCCATTCTAACTTAGGGTCAGATATAAGCGCTAAAGAAGACCTACATGGAGGATAGGCCTACAACCATCATGAAAAATGGTTGTCTCTGTAGAACTTCCTGTGACGAGAAGAATCATGAGATAGCACTCGTGATGATGATCCAGTGATGATGATCCAGCAGTAATGATACAGATTGAGTGATGACTCAATTCCAGTGATGATGTTCCATTGTTGATCCAGATCAAGTGATGATCCAGATCTAGTGATGATATTCCAGTGATGATCCAGATACGAAGATGAAGATGACATGAAGATGAAGATAAATTGAATATGAATATGACTTGAAGATGAAGATGACTTGAAGATGACGAGGACTCGATGATGATCCAGATGATACAGAGAAGAAGACTTGTGCTAATAAATTATGTTGAGAGAATACCTTCCTAGTTACGAGGGAGTGTTAATGTATTTGTAGCTTCAAAATCTATTCATTCGTATATCTTATGTATTGTACCTCGATGTTTATTTCGGGATGTGTCTGTAATGTATTTGAGTCATGCCATGCCCCGATGTTCTTATCAGGAGGTTCTATAATGTAAAAAAGTCATGTCAAGTCATTGTGGGTAACCCTCCTAGTGATCAAGGGTTAAAGTCCCCGCAGTTCTGGGGCACTAGGGTTATTAGAATCTCCTATAGAAGTCAGCCCTAGTAGGTTATTGTCAAGTCAGGAATTAGCATAAATAGAGAGTGAGTCTATCTATTTATCACACACTCACTCACACTTAGTTGTAGCGCATAGCTAAGGAAGAAAAAGCTACTAGGGCTAGGAAGAAAGAGGCTACTGCTGTCGGGAGATCATCTTACTGTTTTGGGGTTTTACTTTTGGTGCTGATTCTATCTCTGAGGAAGTTGTGGGGTTTTATCCATTTATGGTTTCCCTAAGGAAAAACACTGTATTCATTGTCTCTTGTGTTTGATTACTGTGCTTGTTGTTCTCTTAGTTAAAGATCCTAATATAATGCTAGCTTAATGTTAAAAATTCTAACAAAAATTATGCTAGAGATGGTATAGAGTGAGGAGAGAGGGTTTTACCCAATAGGGCAGGTGGTAAGGATCCAATGCCACTAGGTGAAGATCATCAAAATGGACATCAGAAGCATATTGAATAGTATCATAGAGTGCCTCGTAAGGGCCTAGAGAAGATTAATCAACAACTTCTTTACCTCTAGGAAGGTGGCCAATCGTGGAAATCATGTTCACGGTTTCCACTTCCATACTAGGAGGGGTTGAGGGAAACACTCCCATGAGGGTTGAATACTTCAACATACCTACCCCAACCAATTGATAAGGCAAAGGGGATTGGCCTAGCATAGGAATATTATTTGCAATGGGGGTAGTAACATCTTGTGAACAAAAATTGAGTTGATCGATGGTCACAATCTTCCACAAATGAGGGAATTAGAGAGTACGAAAAACTGTCGAAGTGGAAAGCATCATAGAATAGAACCAATTTCTCCCCAATAGAAAATTGTAATCCAATGGAGCATCAAATACCTCCACTTGAATGGAAACAGTCTTTCCCCCAAGCTCGACCAAAAGGGTTGGTAATATACCATGAGGTTGGAAACCTCGTCTGTTAAAAGCTTTCAAAGTTGTGGGCGACTTCATAAGTTTGGGAGAACCAATGTCTCTCCAGCAAGACACATACAATACTAAGGTGGAAGCTCCTTCATAAAAAATGGTCCTATGGACCTTTCTCCCAACTACTTTGGTTGCGATTTGAAACACGCGTTGGTGGGGTAATATGGACTTGTAATTCTCCACATTAAAATGAATCAAATTAGTGTTTTCTAGGTCTAAGGCCCCTAAGGCCATCAACAATTTTTTTGCGCTGTGTAGGGAAACTTTGGAGTACCTCCAAGGTAGACATCACGGAAGGTGGTTGATCCAAATATTCAACAACGTTGTAGAATTGTGTAGCTCAAGCATTTGGATTTAAAATAGATTTTCAGAGAGTACTCTTAGGTGGGCGCAAAATCAAGTTGAGGTTAGGTTTCTTGTTTGTAAGAGGACCATTAGACGGAGGTGGAGGAGAAGAACTAGGAGAATGATCTTTCTCGGGAGAAGGACTCTCATCCTTCTTCTCTTGTCCTTCTTCTATGCTTACCATCAAAATTTGTGATATATGATGGTAAATTAAATAGAATTATAGGCCACGAAGGGTTATGCTGGGTGGGGTCATTGATCAACTTGGACAAATCAAGAAAGTCCAAAGTTGCCAAAAAAGGAAGTTGTCAATTAGGCTGTACATACTGATATGGAATCTATATACCAGTAGGACCATAGGTTGATTGATACACTAGATTTTTGGGATTTGGATTCATAGATGATCCCCATGAATATTTGGATGATGGAGGCGGGCCTCCAGGATGAGGGTTTCCTCTAGGTGGTGGTGGTGGTGGTGGTACTCTAGGCAGTGGTCCACCAGAAGGTGGTTCTCTAGGTGGTGGTCCCCCATAAAGTGGTCCTCTAGATGGTGTTCCCCTAGAAGGTGGTCCTCTAGAAGGTGGTCCTCCAGAAGGAGGTTCCCTAGGTGGTAGTCCCCCAAAAGGCGATCCTCCAGGTGGTGGTCTCCTAGAAGGTGGACCTATACTAGGTGGGCCTTCGAAAGGAGGACCTCCACCAGGCGTCCATCTAAAAGGTGGGCCACCATAACCTTCGATAGTATTCATAGGTATCCCTCCAAGCATAGGCATATATGACTAATTAGGTTTCCCCCATGGTGTAAACATGTTTCTAGGGTAAGGAATATGGGGATACACCATTCCTGTAGATGTAGGTTGAAAGTTCACATTGCTCACGGATGGCTGGTTTCCTGGGTAAGTATAACCCCAAGAAGGTTGATTAACTACAGGTTGTACCCCTAAGGGTTTTCCTGTACTAGAAGGAAGGGTAACCGCTTATGTTTTTGTGGAAGGAACTACGGTTGTTGTCTATCTTACAACAGGGGTTTGTCTTGCACTGGAAGTGACTCCACTAACTAATGATTTAACTTGAGCTGGGGGTCACCCCCCAGTGGTAGAAGATACAGGAGAGCCTGAAGCAGACCTGGGATTCAGAACTATAGTAATAGGGTTGGAGGGTTTACCTGGATCACGAATAGTTGAACCTTGAGCTGGGGATGTTCAACTAGGATCTACTTGAGATGACGAAAGTGGACAGTATTCGGGAGGGGTTGTTTCTGAAAGACAGGGTAAAAGATCCAGCATGGGTGCACTCTAAGGAATAAGTGAAGTGATAATGTTCGCAAGGTTTTCTTGAGCATTCTGCAAATGGTCAATAGACAGTTCGACCCTTCTAAACATTTACTCATTTGATGGAGGGTTAACAAAGGACGGTCTAGTAGTCCCAAATTCAAAAATAACTTGACCTAAAAAAGTTCTCCAAAAGGGAGCATTAGGGCCATATTCTGCCCCCCTGATCTCATCAGATGGGTGATCAACAACCCATTTTGATCAACCAATATGACCTTCCATCGAAAAATGAAAGGTAGTATCAGCCATAGGAGGCTGTTCAACCAAGGGATTATCATACGTAGTGAATTGTTTCCCAATTTCCACAAATAGGTTCCCTTCCACATGAGAATCAGCTGTGGCACCTTGGTCTATGGATTCCATTGGGATCTCTCCTACAATAGGGGGACATTCAGGTGGTAAACCTTTAACCCTTCGAGATCATCTCAAAGGTAACTCAACCAGACTACTGGTCACTAAAAACCTAACCTAGGGTTTGAAAATATAATTACACACAAAACCACTCCTACGCAAGCTAAATGTCACAAGCAAACTTAGGTGATAAGAGGGGATGATAAAATCCATTTCCTCACAAGGATTGTCAAGTCTTTGCAACTCATGATATACCATAGGTCCAATAATAAAGAACGACAAGGAGGATTGGGACCGTACCCTTTCCTGAATACACGATTACCTGGACGGTACGTGCGTAGTAGATCCCTGAGTGTTGTTCTCGGTGTATTGATCCGACAAGAATACAAAAAGTATTTTCTCTTTTGGTTTAGGGAATCCTAGAGGTGTCTCCTGATATACGCAAGGTACATGGGAGCTCAAATCCGTGTTAGTGTTGTCTTATGCACAACCGTTCAAAAGGGGCCTTCCGATATACAATCAAGTACGTGAAGTACCTTTCTATATACCTCAAGGGTACGTGAAAGGCTGTTCAATATACTGATGGTACATGGAATAACCACACAATTTCTGAGATGCAGTGCAGGAAATAGAACAACAAATCCTATGTTTTAATATTCCAAAACACATCTCTATCCTATCACTCAAGTTACTAAGTTTTTTTACCGAGAACTAGCATTAATTTTCTCTTGAACGATTAGGTGAATGCATAAGGTGTGGACAAAAAAGTAAAACCATGCAGCATGATATGCAAATTTTTCACTTTATCATTCGAAGTATGCCCTACTTACAGGAAGGAGAGAGTGATTTAATTCTGTTTCTAAATAAAAAATCCCAAACAATCACACTGAACTTATCTTTCAAAAATGCGAACAAGCAACAAAACTTCTACTGACTGAAACTTGAAAGCGAAAAGAAGCAAGATCTCTTTTCCAAAAGGGAAGACACTAGTACTATTTGGCACACTAAGCACTTTTTACAATTCTTCAAAAATGAAAAGATCTAACTCACAACTATGATATATTTTTGGAGAGAAAAGAACATAAAAGGAAAAGAAGAACATGAATGCCTGAAATTTTATGAAACTAATCAAGGATTCAGTGGTTCATATTCAAATAGGACTATGATAAAATCTCAAATTTTCTTCTAATTAAGAGTAAGAGTAAGCTTTCATTAACCTACGAAGAACGAAAATGAATAAACCAAAAGCCAGAAGTTTTCCTCTCAGTTGATCTAACAGTAAAAAGAGATCTGACTGTATTGAATTCCAAGCATTCTTTTGAAAAACAAACCCAAGCATAAAATCAACTGTTGAACCAAAACAAAATAAGCATTTACCACTTTCAGATTTTGAATTTAACAGTCCAGAACTCAATGGTGAAGCAAGAAAAACACACATAAAATAAATAAACCCTAACTAAGATTTGAAATTATAGGGATATCAAAACCCTACCTGGCACCACTTATAGAAGGTTGGTGATAGAGTGTTACCTCCTGGGAACTGCCTTTTGTCCACTATAACAGAGCAGTGGTATCGCCTGTTGACCACAGAGCATGCTTTGAAATGTAAAACTTCACATTTTGGGAATTGAGGGAAATTTCTGATGTTTTGGGCCACAGCACATGATGGTGATGAGATTTATGTGCAATAGGGAGAAAATGGCCTACCTAGTCAATTGACAAGTGGAAATGAATTTGTATGAGTAGGCTTCTTCTGCGCTAGTACTAAGATATCGATTTCCAATGCACAAACATGCAAATGGCCCTTCTCCGCGTGCTTTTCTTTTATAGTATTTTATTCCTTGGGATATTTTGTTATTCTTCAGTTAACTTTCCCATGTGAATCTCCCTCTTCCCATAGATATGATCTCCTTTTATTTTGAACCGTTGATCTTAAACACTTTTTAACCTTGTATTTTAATTCCCGCTATATTGTCCAACCTTTTCCTTTCTGTAACTCTTGGTAGCGTATCTCTCCACAACCATAAATCTATTACTCATCTTCTTACCACCATAGATATTTTCCTTGATTTAACATCACCCATTCAGATAATAACCAGAATGCACCTTTCATCAGCAAATTGGCAGCTCCCCTTGATCTAATCCTTCACAAATTTCCATCGTTGATCAATCACTAACTTTAACATTCAACTCATATCTAGTTTTACAAATAGTGTGCATCTTCCTCTAGTGGAGTCATTTTCCATTGTAGATATTGATCAACATTAATCTCAACCTTTGATTTCTTTCCGTCTTTAGCCAATTCCACTGGGGATCCCTCCTTGTGACTTTATCTGCACATCTTGTAGTAGCAGAATAATTCTGGACCTTATATCCTATCCCTATCAAATATAAACCATTTATTATGCGGGCCCTTTAATCAATTCCTTTGATTTCAATACTTTCTTTATCCTCGCAACTTCAATCGGTGGAATTCACATCCACCGTCAATCTTGATCGAGCCTCAATCTCAACCATTGATTCCCATGGGTTATACCACTTTCTATTGATCTCCATATTTATTTTTTGCATGCATGTTCATCCAGTGGAATGACTGTCAATCATCAATCACCTTTATATATTGATCTATGCCATTGATTTATGTACGATGTAAATTTTTTCGATGATTAAAAAAATTCATTCCTTCGTGCTAGTTCTATCAACAGAATCCTTCTCGATCGTAGATCTGCATAACCTTTTCCATCCGACCGTTGATCTTTGATGCCCTTTAACTCATTCTGCTGGACACCAAAATTTCTTTCCTCATGCAAGTTTATCCAACGGATTTATTTACAATGGTAGATTTTTCAAGCTGTAGATATACACCATTAGAACTTATCACAAGATAACCAAGGTGTGTATTTTTGATTTAAACCTATTTCTACTAATTAAACCATCATTTTTTCAGAATGTACGATCCTTAAGCTTAGAACTACCCCCCTTTCATTATTTTTTGAACCTCTTCGATATACCTTTGGTCTTATTATACAAATTTCAGCTCCCACCTTATTTTTCCTAAGGTTTGCCATCTTTTCCAACTGCTAACTAGAAATGGTGCTAACAGAGACTTTAATGGCAATCACCGTTCATGGTTGGATAACCCATGGGTTACACCTTCCACTGTTCAACAGAAAACTTTCCAATACACTTTCAACCACAACATTTCCTACAATTTCATATACGCACTTCCATGAGAACTTCATCAACTAATATGTGAATGAACCCCAATTGTTCACTTCAAAAGTCTGCTAAATATGTGTCTTTAGTATTCTGATTTGTATTATGAAATTGCTTATTCATGCTTCCCATAAAACATGGATCGGTAGTATCTCTATTTCCTTAATAGGTAACTCAAATAGTTCTAGTAGATGTTGTACGACTGTGATTTTTTTTTTAAATCGGTCTATTTTTGAGTTCATTCAGCTAACCTATAGATTCTTCAAGACCTTCAAAAATGTTTCCTTAAGACTCTTTCAATATCCTTGTTCAGCCATGAAGATGTCATCATGTCTTCAACGTCTGTCACACGAGTTTTGCATTAAGTCTAATCTTCATTCATTGCTTTCAGATATGCTTAACCTCACATTCAAAAAAAATAGTTCACTGGAATTTCTCAGTCTTACAAGTAATCTATTTTCATAACCCTTGGATGTAGTTATCTCTCACGATCATCACCTATCTTCCCTTCATCACAATTATGCTTTTGGCCTTTTTAGACTTAAAATATTAAGTTTTCTTGACTTGTCATAAAGTATTCCATTTTTTGTGACAGAGTTATAATCATCAGTTTGACTATTGATAACTTTCAACCAACCTTTAGTTTCCTTCCATACATGATTTCTCTTTTAAGGAAGCATAATATAACTTGTTCTTCTTTTAAGGAGTCTTTAATGCCAAAATAACTTCTGCTATCTTATTTACATACTTCATGGTCTTCATGGATCACATGGATGGTCTCTAGCAAAGTATTCTATTTGTCACTTCTACGCTTCTTCTTTCCTATGAGGAAGATAGATTTTACCAAGTATTTCTTATTACTCTTATTCTTCTTGTTTTGATGGAAACCTCAATACATTCCTTTCTTTTTATCAACTGATATTTTTAAGTACCAATTTCATTTTTCTGATATTAACTCCCTCTGAGTATATAATCCCCTTTAATGCTCATTTCATGGGTTTCTTCTATTTTTTATAAGAGAATTCCCCCATCACAACTATATTCGTCTTCACCATCTTCATATCCCTCGGCATAGTCTTTTACATATTCATCTTGCTTTTCAACATAATGGATGTCATTTTTATCTATAGCAGTATTATGCTCATCATCATCTTTGGAAATTTAACTGATGCTTGGAATATTTGTTTCTTCTGACTCTTTGTAGTATGATTTTATTCTCCACATATTTTCATGAGGTACCCTACTTGCTGGTCTTCTATATCTTTGTTTATTTGATTCCATGCATTGGTCTTTTCCCTTGGTTTTGCAATCAACAATTTTGTGATCAAACTTGTCACATCAATAACAATAACCATAGAACTTTCCTTTATATATGGGAAATATTTGATCTTCTTGCTTCACAACTTCCATCTTCTTCCATTGTTTCCGAGCCTCTGCTGAATCACTCTTTCTTAGCTTACATTTTCTAGCCATATGTCCAAAATTATTACAAGAGCAGTAATGATTGAAAAATATTTACTGATATTTACTTTTCATTGGTCTTCTAGGATTCATATCTATTCTTTGTAAGAGAGGAGCAAATTTCATACTTTATTCCATTTTAATTGGTTTCCTGAGTGTAGCAACATAGCCTTTTTTATTTCCATATTGGTTTGTGAAAGAGGAATAGCATGTCTTCTTTTCTTTGTCAAATCCTAATCCATATTTATCTCTTGATGGTCTCGGGACACTTAGGATTTCATCCTAAGTCCTTGAGCTGTTCTCAAACTTTGATTTGATAGATTCTTTATCAACCCCTTTTATAAGTTGAATAATCTCTTCTTTAAGTTTTTCAAAATCTTGTATTCTCTTCTTGAGATGCACTACTAGGTCCTCTTCAATCTTCTTGGCCTCTTGAAGATGGTTCTTCAAATCAATAATAATTTGACTTGACTCTTTATCTTTTGATGTCTGTTCTTCTTGGCATTTTGACAACTTTTATTTCAAAGGTTTGTTCCTTCTTCTACTTTTTTCAAGTTCCTCAAGAGAAACCATGAGTTCAACCTCTAGGTCCACCTATCCTTCCTTATCTGATTCATCTTATTGAGTTATTGTCCCCATGAATAAGATTTATTCATCTTCATTTATCTCTTCATCTTCATTGTCTTCCTTGGAATATAAGTTTTTCTTCTTTTTCTTAAATTTCTTTTTATGCATGGTCTTACACTTTTGATCTTTCTTATGAAATCAGGGTTCTTCATCATCCTCAATATATTCTTGTTTTGGGTAAGGACACTTTGTGGAAAAGTTACCAATCCTACCATAGTTAAAAAATTTCAAGGGTAGCTTTCCTTTGTACTTGCCAATACCTTTCTCAACTCTCTTGATGAAAAGAGATTCTTCATCATCTAAGTTCTCAGATTGGTTCTTGGATAAGGCTTTAAATGACGTTTCTTTCTTTGATGATCCATATTCTCATGTTCTCATCTCATAGGAAGTGAAGATACCATGTAATTCATCTATTGTCATGAGTCTAAGATCATCTCGTTCTTCTTGAGTAGAAAGCTTTGAGTCATACTTGATTGGAAGGGTTCTTAGTACTTTGTTGACTACTTCATTCTCCTTTATTTATCCTCCAATGCCTCTAATAACATTGGCAATTTCATCTACTCTTAGAAGATATTATGCAATAATTTCTTCCTCTTTCATTTTTAGGCTTTCAAATTGTCCTTTGTATGTCTGAAGTTTGGATTGTTTGAATTTGGGTGTTCCTTCATAGGAACATTTTAGTTTTTCCCAAGCATGTTTGGATGTCTTGCATTGCATGAATTTTACAAACAATGACTTTGTTAACCCACTCAAAAGTGCAGTCAAGGCTTTTACATTGGCCTCATATTGGTCTAGCTCACTTTTGTCTATAGGTAAGTTGTTTGGTATTTCATATTCTTTTTCAACAGACCTTTAGAATTTGTATCCAATGGACATTAGATGGAACTTCACGCTTACACTTCAGTACACATAATTATCTCTTGTAAATAATGTAGGTCTGTTGATGGCTAGCCCTTCTTGTTGATCCATAGTTTTTTTTTTAATAGGATCTTCCTTCTAGTGATTTAAACTGTAGTGAAGGATCCTGCTCTAATACTAATTGTTGGAATATTGGACAATACTGAGAGGGAGGGGGGGGGGATTGAATTGATATTGATAAACCACTTTTAATTAATTTATTAACACATAAGATCAACAAAACACACAGGACACAAATTTATTATGGAATCCCAATTTGGTAAACCATCAATACTTCCTATTACTGCAAAATTATATTGACAAATAGTTATTGCCTGCTACTACATACAAGGATGGTACTACACCCTATTTACCAACAACTAATGGAAGGAGGCTATGACCCCTTAGTCTATCAAATATTATTTAAAGGATTCTTTTACACCCTATTTACCAGCTACTACTGGAAGGATTCTATGACCCCCTTGTTTATCAACTACTACTAAAAGGATGCTTTTACACCCTATTTACCAGCTACTACTAGAAGGAGGCTATGACCCCCTTGCAGGAATATAGCCTACCCTAACACCACCCTACTGCCCTTGTATGGTAATTCAATCTCTGACTGCTCTACACCAATGGACCTTCCAATTGAATGTACATAGAAACCTATTTGGAATTTTAAAGCATTGTTTATATACCCTCAAACATATCTCTTCATCTAATAGTCACGTATCTTCATCATGACTCTTCATAAACAAAAAAAAAATCGAAATTACCTCTCTGTTTTTTCATTTTTAACTATGTTTAAATTTAACAGTCACGAACTTTTGCAGTTGCCTTTCCACAACAATCTATTCACAACAGAACTTTCTGCAATTAACTTCCCTAAATTGGGGATTACAGATTGCTAACAATTACCTTTCCATAACGACCTTTTCGCATTGAATTTTTCGCATTTAACTTTTCACGATTACCTTTTCGCAATTGTATTTCTTAACGACCTTTCCGCAATTTTGGGGAACTCATTCCTTCCACAATTGTGAGTTGTAGATTTCAAATGTCCACTTTGACCTTTCCCGAAAATTTCTTCCTCAATTAACTTTTTGCAACTATGTTTCCACAATTGAAAACTCCTTCCTTCTGCAATTGCATATTGCGGGTATGCATTTTGACTTCTCTCAAAATTTCTTCTGTAATTCGTCTTCCACAAGACTTCTTCCGCACTTTTCGGATTGCAGATTCCTTCCGCATTGCAGATTGTAGATTGCAGATGTGCCTTTCGATTTTTCTCAAAATTGCTTCTACAATTCGTCTTCCATTAGAGGAAATTTGAGGTCTAAAATGGGCCTCCGAAGGAAAATAATAAAATAATAATTAAAATAATAAAATAATAGTTATTAATTTTGGAGGAAGAATGAAAAAACTACTTTTTGTGTTCGTATTTTCGACATATCTCCCTGTGTTTTTACTCAAATTCTGAGTGGGAGAGCTAGTTGGATGCGAAATTTAATTTTGCATCCAATGAGTACCTAGACTTCATACTTTTGACAGACCTCGCTACCCCAAAAACAAGAAATACCTAAAAAAACATGATGATGATGTCATCATCACATTTTTTCAGGTATTTCTTGTTTTTGGGGTAGAGGGGTCTGTCAAAAGTATGCAATGTGGGTACTTGTTGGATGAGGAATTAAATTCTACATCCAACGAGCTCCCCCGCTTGAAATTTGAGTAAAACCACAGGGCAATATGTTGAAAATACGAACAAAAAAGTAGTTTTCTTTTATGACAAATATGTCAATTCAACCATTATGGTTGACTCAATTTATTGAAATTCTATTGGTTATTGAATTCCAACTCACAAAATTTATTGTTGGCGCATTTTCTTATAAGGCCCATTTTAGACCCTGAATTTCCTCTAATGCTCATGAATTATTTCCTAGTTTGTGGATTGTGGATTGCATCTTCCTTCCGCATTATAGGTCTACATTTCGATTTTTCTTGAAATTGCTTCTACATTTCGTCTTCCGCAACTCTTGTGAACTGTCGATCGCTTTGCGGAATCCTACTCATTCGTTGATCAATTATCAAACATAAAACTTCACTTTGGTGCTTTGAAATATTATATTCCACACACATTTACTTTGTAGATCCTTTTCCTTTTGTTGATCTATTCTCTTAATACAATCTGAGCCATCCTAGCTCTGCTAAATAAGTCGACTGCAACTCCACGAATCTGCATTGATTGATCAAAGGATCAATTAATCAAGCTCGATCAGATTTGATCCACTCACTGGATCCCCTCATGTGTCTTTCCATCCTCATCACATATTCCACATCATTATTGATGCCATGTCATCGCTTCCTTTGTTATTCCTTTGTCTTACACTGAGTTTTCCCTGCCATCATGTCCTTGCTTATTCCTTTGTCATTACTGAAATCCTTTGACATCAATGACAACCCCATTCAATAAAATCAATATGAAATTTAAAATCTACTTTTACTTATGCATATTTATTAGATCTAGAATTATTTAAAAAGTTTAATCTCAAACTAGATCCAAAGTACTTTCTTAATGAATTTTTTCAAGTAAAATTTCACAATTTTAAAGCATTTTGAGTTGTGTAAAACTATGTACTTTTCTTTGATTGGTTCATGAGATTATAACATTTTTTCTTGCTGGTTTTTAGCATGTTTTAAGAAAATGAGAAGGAAATATTGCTTAAAAACCAAGTTTTGGGTCATCTGGGACCTGAAAAATCCTTCTTTCATCCCCTTTCTTAATTCCTCTTCTCTTCCAATAAGCTTGTAAGCCTTTCATTCCATTTTAAAGGATCAAAATGCATTTTATTTCATCATTTTATCACTTTGTAAAGTTTATTAATAAATCAAGCGATTGGGCTACACAATTCCCACACTCCTTCCACCCCAGGGGGTTCACAGTGTTCTTTGTGGTTTTCTTTTTTCTAACACACATGCACACAATTCGTCTTCTAGAAAGTTTGTATAGTGTTGTTAGGATTTATAATCCTCCCTTGTCGATATATAGTCTATTTGATAATTTTCCTAACTTAGGAGTCATTTTCTAGAGTTTGGTGCCACTGGTTCTATTGGTGCCACTAGTGTGCCCCATTGGTGCCATTAGTGTGCCATCTGGGTGCCAATGGTGCCAATCCCTACACTTTAGGAGCCACTCCAAGTGCCACCACCAAAATCCATCAGTTGGTTGTAGTTGGTAGGTAGTTATGCTAAGTTTATCTTTAGTTACATTTAGTTAGATCACATTCAGTAAGTTTAGTGCCAGTTATGCATGGCTGCATGGGCAAGTGGCACCTTTGTTCACCTACCTTGTCAGTTTGACTAGTTTAACTGATTGTCAGATTGAATTAGACATGTTAAGTTAGACTAGTGGTCTTCGATAGTGATTTAGACACTTCTAGTTATCCAATCAGTCAGGATTGAGTTGATAGATTCGAATATTATCCACATGTTTCAAATTCTCCTTATGTAACACTACTATATACTGTTGGAATTGATGAAGATAATACTGTAATTTTACTGAGAAATACTTCTCAGTTTTCTATGAAATTTGTATTGTTCAGTGTGTATTTTTCATTCCATTCCACCGCACAATAATACAATTCAATTGCGCTCATTTCCTGTAGATATATGTCACAATAATTCAAACAAGGTTTCAGAGCCTTGCTCATGCTAACAACAAATCTATCCAATCTCCATTGTACACCAGAAGCAACTGGGTTTCCACATAAATCTTGCAAAGTGTGCATTGCTAACTTTGGATTCATCCAGAGAAGTCTCTGCAGGTGTGACTGACCCTGAGAAAGTGTACATGTCGATATGGAAGGCTTGATTTTGACATAATTGCTAATTGATTGTGTTTTTGCATTGTTACTCACATGTACTAAGTATCTTGATTGACGAATTGTATGTTCGAAAGGAAAATTGATGGATTCCACAACTCTTGTACCCCAGATCCTTACAGCCTTCAACTATGTTGAATAGAGGGAAGATATGCAGGTTTACTTGCACAAGCTTGGACTGTTTAGGATGACTATGGGAAGAGAGGAATAACCTCATCATCCTACTGAGAAAAATAAGTTCTTTGATTGGTTGGATGAAGCCTTTGGATTCCTATGCACTCACATCTCTCGGGATCTTCTCTTTCATATTGAGGGATTGGAGACTCCGAAAGAAGCTTGGGAAAATCTTGAACTCTTGTTTGGAAAGAGATATGAGCTTCACTGGAACATACTGGAGAATGATATAATTGCATTTCATCCCAGCAGTTTCAAAACTATGCAACCATTTTTTCACAAAATTTAATTCTCTAGCACTACAGTGTAAGCAATGCAAAATAGAGAGGAAATATGAGAAGCTCATGCTCTTTGTGCTCAAAAAACTTGGTTCTAAGTACTCTGTCTTTGTCTCTACCTTCCATTCTGAAAGAGATTCCATCCCCAATTGGAAGATTCCTTCTCTAGATTTGTTTGTTGAGTCCTTAATACAAGAGTAGGATAAGTTGATTCGAATGGGAGTGTTACAAACCTCCAAGAATCAAGCTTTTCTGATGTCATACTCAAACAATGTGCAAGCCAAAGGGAAGCACGAGGGGAAGGAGCCTAAAGCCTTTGATTCAAAGCCAAAAGAGAATTATAAATATTTATAGGGAGCCTTTAGTTCCAGAAAAGAAAAGACTATATGTCCATACTGTCTGAGAGGCTTTCATCTAGAAAGACAATGCATGAAGAAGACCCTTGACCAGTTGAAAACACTTCTTGAACATAACAATATTTCCCTTCCACAAGGTGCATAGATGTCTGATGCTGGAGAGAAGACTGAATAATATGAGAGTTTCCTTGATTTGAAATCATGCCTCACTCCATCGAAGGATTACTTGATAGATTCTGGAGCATCCAACCACATGGTTTCCTTGAGGTAATCCTTCACTACTCTCACTCTATCAGGAGGACCTAGAACTGATATGGGATGTGACTTCCAAATCCCAGCTATTGGGAGAGGTTATATTAAAATATAGTATGATGAGTTCACTAATGTACTCAATGTTCCCTCTTCTGCAGCAAAGCAAGTTGTTCAAGATGAAGAAGAATCAAAATCTTCCACACAGTCAATTCGAATTGAAGAAAGTCTCCTTAGAGTGACTCCTTCTCTTGCTGCTACGAAAGTTTATGAGATCTATGATATCTCATATTATCATATGGATGACGATAAGAAGACATTTGAATATCTATTATTAAATAAAAAATCTCCTTCCATTCTATGCAAACATTAGTGATTCTTTTATTTTAAATTACGTGCAAAGTTTTCCAGTAGTTGTTTCAGAAAATGAAGAGGAATTTGATTTCTCTATCTCTAATGTTGTTGCTAGTGTGGAGAAAAGTAATAATTTGGATGATTTGTAAGAAATGTCAGATTTTTGAGTGATACATTCACTCTATTTCATCTAGATCTTCCAACAAATTCCTATATGATTGCATGCACCAATACTCAGAATTTTGTTGAAGACGGAGAAAACTGTGCATCTATCGTTTTAGTGGGGCACTTGGAACCTTTGTTCCATACTATTGGATATTATATGCCATTATTTGAATATAATATTACCTTATTTGGTTAAATTTTTAAGTTTCAAGAGCCTCCAGTCATACTTGTATCCGTTCTCATCAATTTTGGTGTGAAAAATCAAGTACCAGAAGTCTCTTTCAAAATTGTTGCTGGGGATTTGATGTCAGTTTTCTGTAATGTGTTTTCTGATATTATATTTTGTGGATCATTAGTTATTTTTGAAGCTATATCATATTATATATATCAAGCATTCAATCTCCACATTCCCAGGGCTTCTCTACCTTTCCATTTGATCACATGCTCATCTCCTCACAGAACTAGTAAAGATGGAGACATTCTACATTCGCCTGGACACTTGCTTCTAAAACTTGGAGCTAAATTTACCTCACATGGTTTGATTTTCAAGGTTGAAATATATCATTTGCTTGTGTTTTCTTCACATGGTTTGAATTCTCAAGCACTTTTGATCTCTCATCAGTTGATCTCAAATGCTTTACATGGGTCCAGTTTTCATCTTGCGGCTGTCTATGTTTCTGATTCAGTTGAGCATATTTTTATTCTTCCAAAGAGGAAAATTCCTCCAGACATAATCATTTAGTTTGTAGAGGTTCACATGAAAAGTTATAGTATGATTTTGCAAAGAAGAACCAAACTACTGCATTATTGCTGCAAAGTGCTACAGATTGCAGCAAAATTTTCACAAAGTTTTATTCAAAACTTGTTTTTCCTGTTTCACTGCTTATCTTGAGTGGGTTTTTTCCCATGAGGTTTTCCCATATTTCCTCAATTTATTAATAAATTTATTAATTCTTTTATATTTTAATGGGTTACTTTTGGCCTTATTGCCAGGGCCCATAGTTGTCCAAGTTAGGAATACGGGGGGGTGTTATGATTTATAATCCTCCTTTGTCCAGATATAGTCTATTAGATCATTTGAATAAATTAGGAGTTCTTTTATGGAGTTTGGTGCCACTATGAATTTGGTGCCACTGGTGCCATTGGTTCCAATGGTGCCATTGGTGCCAATGGTGCCATTGGTGCCAATGGTGCCACTGGTTCCACTAGTGTTCCCCATTGGTGCCTTCACTGTGCCATCTAGGTGCCACCGATGCCAATCCCTACACTTTAGGAGCCACTCCGAGTGCCACCACCAACCTCCATTAGTTGGTTGTATTTGGTAGGTAGTTATGCTAATTTGATCTTTAGTTACATTCAGTTAGATCACATTCAATCAGTTTAGCGCTAGTTATGCATGGCTGCATGGGGAAGTGGGGCCTTTGTTCACATACCTTGCTAGTTTAATTGATTTTCAGATTGAATTAGAATGTTGAGTTAAACTAGTGGTATTCGATAGTGATTTAGACACTTCTAGTTAGCCATTCAGTCAGGATTGAGTTGGTAGATTCAAATCTTATCCACATGATTCGAATTATCCATTATATAACACCACTGTATACTACTGGAATTAATGAAGACAATACTGTAATTTTACTGAGCAATACTTATCAGTTTTCTCTGAAATTTTTCTTGTTCAATGTGTATTTTTCATTTCATTCCACTACAGAAGAATACAATTCAATTGCACTCATTTCCTGTAGATCAATGGAACAATAATTCAAACAGGTGTAATCAATTTTCAATTATATTTTTTGATTGCATCTTAGCATAAAATAATCATTTCAAACTCGACTCATTACCACGAAGTATGCTCTTGCCACCAAGCAAAGGGATTGTTAATTATTGGTGGATAATCAGAAAGTGACACATAGTTTGCAGTTACATTTTTACATTATTTTATTTGCATTTACAACATTTTTTCTTTCTTTAATTGGAACATAAACTTCGTTGCAAACCTCGTGTATGATCTTTCCCTACGCAGGCTTTGCCTGGTCGTTGGGAAATCCAAACCAATTTGCGACATTTTTTAATTTCCACACATTAACTTAAAAATCCATTAATAAAATTAACTCCCAAAACATTATGAAAATTTGGAGTAGCGATAGTTGACATCATGGGAAAATTCTTCAAGAGAAGTGGGAACCACTGGATAATGACCTTGAGATACAGTCAGGCTACCCCCTTGTTGATGTAGTTTTGGACGTTTCTTAGGGACTCCGATCCAGACCACATTTCTGAGTGAAGAACCACCTTCATCATATTATGAAAATATTCTTAGTCCTTTACAATATATCGAGAATCCCCTTCTCATAACTCAATTCATATTTTAATAATTGAAACTAACCAAGAACACATTGCAACACATTTAATCTTTCAACATCATTATTTCTTTCACTTTGACTCCATTGGCATTGATATAAATTTGCAACATTCTACTTTTGTTTATTATCAACTTTTAGTTGTTGCTAAATCCTTATGTGTTGATGTTATTATATATATGTTGGTGAAATATTTATCAATTTTGAAACAATATTGTCTCAATATTTTACTTCAGAAAGGTCCTAAAAAACTCACTTCCATCATTAACGACTAAAACATAAGAACCTTAGTTAACTCTTTCTTAGGGACCACCCCCCTTGGATTCATTAGGAGTTTTTCCTAAAAGAAGGAGTCAAGATCAAGTGACAATACTTGACTTGAGACTTGCCCCCAAGGACACACCTAGGAGCTTGAAGATTTATGCCGTGCTTAAGCCCCAGGTGTGTGTAAGGCGGAAAAAAAAGTCATAGGTTTGTTTTCAGGATGGTTTTCTTTAGAGCATGATGAGAAAGTTTTAGTTTCCAGTAACAAAAATTGATTGTAGGTACATGGTCTGCAGTTCTTAGCACCTCACAAGGAAGTGCTATCCCTAGTAGGAGCCAATGTTAGTACCTAGGTCTGCACCTAGGATTGTCTACTTCCAAAAACTTGAGACTCTAAAATTTTAATCTATTCTAAACCTTCCTCAAGACATTCTCCTAAGGCAATCATGTATTCTTAAAGTTCTACTCTATGCCTTTATGCTCGCTTTATATTTCTATTTTCAAATTGATTATTAGTTTGTTATAATGTTAATTTGGCACAAGTTTTGCATGTGATTTGTTGTCCAATTAGTTTTGCAGATTTTCCTTAGCGAACAAAAGAAAATAAACTAGCTCCAAATCTAGAAATGTTCTAGGTCATTGTGTTGCCAAACTGTTATGCAACTGCGCTACAACATTGTTCAACATTTGCACTACGAAATTGCCTATAGGTGACAATTCGCTACTAAACTGCTGTAGATGACTGTTTTTCTCTTTCATATGTGGCTACAAGTCCATTAGATAAGTATGGCGTCAATGTTATTTGTACAAATAGTGAGGAAAATGCACATGAATATAGTGGTTTCCCCTCTTGTTGTATTGAATAATTAGAAAACACCAAATTTGGAACTATAATGATGCTAAAGGAGAGATAAAGAAGGAAGGTCTTCACCATCAAGTTGTAAATGAGGATCTTTGGATGAATAATGAAGCATTCCGACCCCTCTCAATTCCAACCCATTTTAACAAAGCTTTGGTTTGAGATACGATAAAGGATGAGATCAATTATAGATCATGAAAATATGTCCAAGAGCCACAAACTGTGTAATAATTTGAAATGCCAATCAACATCCCTCATTAATATCTAGATGGATAGTTTGCAGCAGTAGATAATCCAATATACCAATGTAATCATTATATCATGAGTAACCTTAATTTGAGACACCTTTGTGTAGTCACGATTTATGTTTTTTATCATCATGTATCTATCAAATGCAAATAATGTTATTTTCCTTTTTTTGGGTACACTTAATGTTCAAAAAATTTGACAAGATTAAAGTTTCAGAATTGTTGTGATTTCATTAAAGTTGTGGTCACTAGTACAAGACAAGAAATTGAAAAATGATGGGGCCTATATGAAAGGAGAAATGCAAAAAAATTTCTAGCTTCTTAAAGTTTTATTGCTTTAGAGAAACATGAAAATGAGGATTCTCCTTGATGGTATAACAAAGAATGCAACAGATGATGATACATCATGGGTGGTCTCATAATTCTTTGAACACCTCATAGATTTGGTAGCAGTTCTATTTGTTTAGACAACATCAAGCATGGCTGAAACGCGATTTGTTTATAATTTGCTACAAGAAATTTTACAGCATTTTTGTACAAAATACTTTTCCTACAGGACGTGTAGAGAAATGAAATATTTGTTGTTTTTGAATCTTGAAGATCCAACATAGTAAGGAGGATGATTCTCAAGTTTTTAGTAAATTTTGGCATTCAAATCTCACACATCATCGAGATTCTTCTAGAGTAAAACATTTTTCTAGTCAAAGACAAGTGGATAGATTCCCCTCTTTTCTAGGTGTAAAATTTCAAAAGCACATTATGGTCACATCATAAGGAACATGCTCAAATAGTATAAAACCCACTTCAGAAACAAGACAAATTACCAAATAATCTTCCAGTTTTTACACGGGTATTATAGTTTGGGAGATACATGTTGAATTTGGAACCCCATTTTTCAGAACTTCTTCGTATTTTTCTGTAGGTGACTAGTTTTGTCATCCAATTCAGGAGAAGTGTCTGACCAAATAGAATGGAATATCTTCAAGAAGTTTAAAACCCACTTCAAAAATGGGTTGATTTACAAAACTGTATCTCAATTGTGTAACATATATTGTGGTTTGAGAGATTCGAATGACTTTTTAGATCCTATTTTTCACGATTTCACAAGTTGCAGTTTCCTAAAAAAAATGCCAAGTCAAATAGTTGGAAGGCCACCTCAACAATTTGACTTAGATGAGATATAAAACAACAAAATAAATGTGGAGTATAATATTATCTAGTCCATTATTTTTGGATCTAGACGAGGATGTTATTATCTATATATTGTAAATTTAATGTAAAGCTAGGGGTTCTTCCTTCAGGAAGTTGAGGTTCAATTTTGGGTGCCTAAAGGATGGTATCGTTGTGTTGTAAGACATAGTACAACACCTTTGAACTTATGATTTTGAATGAAATATGAACTTTGTGTCGTCTTATATGTTATGACTAATTGTTGAATAGATTATAGAATGATATGCGTTGTATTATTTAAATTGCAGAACTAGTGATATAAGTGTTGTTAGTATTTATTGCCCGTGGTTTATTGTCTATTCCTTTCAGTTTATTATATAACACTATTGTATGCGAAACCATTTATGAATGCATAAAACAAATATAACATTGTTATTCCTTTATGTATTTACTCTCAGTCTGATAAGTATACTTCTTGAAATTTCCAGTTCATAATTCATCCTTGATATATAGTTATTCCTGTACTTTATGTTATTTTATTTACATGTAGACTTTCCTTAGCCCAATATTCAACCAACCATTTGAAATAAACCTTATGTATTTCATTTCCTTTTCCCACCCTTTTCCTAAGTTCCCTATCTTTTCCCTATAGTAGTCCAGTGCATACCTTAGGGATAACATTAATGCGTCTACTAACAACTAAAACCAACACAAGAAATGATAAAATTAAATATTCCCCACAAGCATTCAATGAATTAAATGAATAAGAGAGAAATATAGATGAGTCTAAAGAACTGATATGGATGGAATAAAATGTAAAAATATGGGAAGTCGACATATCATACGATAAGCGACAAAAAATGGCCAAAGTAGGAGACTATTGGTTGAATAAAAAAATAACCAAAATAACCAATCTACTTAAAGAAGACCAAGATTTATTTGCAAGGTGTTATAAATATTTAAAATATATAGTAGAAGGAATGGGAGAAATCAAAATTAACCTTATACCAAATGCAAAAATAGTAAAGAAACAATCGTACAAACTAGACCACAAGTACAAAGTAATAATCAATAAATAGATTTACAACATGCTAACATCAAGCATCATCTATCTAGTCGATCAATCGAAATGGAATAGCTCTATGGTCGTCCAACTTAAGCATGAATACAAAAGACTACGAATTTGTGTCTATTTCATAGGATTAAACAAACTTATTCTTGTCGACCCATTTCCTGCTCCATTTGTTGACAAAATCATAAATGAAGTAGCATTCCATGAATGTTATTATTTTACATACTACGTTTCAGGGTATAATCAGGTTTCCATCCCAAGGAAGATCAATTGAATACAAACCTTGTTAGATAATTTGGAGCATTCTCTTATAGAGTTATTCCTTTTGGATTGAAAAATGCATGTGTCGTATTTTCCAGAGTCGTAGTCAAAGCCTTCAAGAAATATATGTACAAAATTATTGCAGGATACTAAGTTTAATAATTGGAAAATTTATAGTCTCTTGAAGGATGATGTCTAGTTTCTTTGACTAATGCTTGAACATCGTTGACAAATTCAATTATCCTTAAATATAAAGAAATGCATATTTACAACACCCATAGGGATACTCCTAGGAAATGTCGTATGTAGGGATGGCACAAACGTTGACGCAAAAAAGTAAAAGTAATACTAGACTTGAAGTCTCCTCTTAATCAAAAGTAGATGCAAGTATTCATGGGCCACACAAGATACTACAAAAAAATCATAAGACATTATTAATATATAACTTACCCATTTGAAGAAATTTTAAAGCTAGACATAGAATTCAAATAGACAAAAGAATGTAACGAGTCATTTGAACTATTAAAAAGAAAGCTAGTCGAAGAACCAATTTATGATTCCCCGATTGGATGAAAAAAATTGCATGTTCATATTGATGCTTCATGCATAGAATTTGAGGTGGTCTTAACATATCCAAGAGAAGAAACATTTGATCATCCATTTGCTTATGCTAGTTATAAATTGAATAAGGCTAAAGAAATTACTCTACAACAAAAAGAGAAGTTGTAGGAATGATATTGTCCCTCTAGATATATCAACACCACCTTTTAATAAACTTATTTATATTTATACCAAGCATGAAGAACTCAAGTACTTTGTCAACAAACCAGTACCTCAAGGAAAAATTTGTTGGTGGTTGCTACTATTACAAGAGTTTGAATTTGAAATTATCATCCACCTAGGGAAATAATGTAGGATAAGATCACCTATCGAGACTGGATACATGAAAAGACTGACATGAATTGAAGACAACCTTCCTAATGCAAATCATTTTAGGATAGAAGTAGCTCCAAATGAACTAGACAGAATAATAGGATTTCCTGAAGAAGGAACAACACTAACTGATATGCTAGAGAAGAAAAGAAAGATACTAGAAATGAAGGTTGCCCCTTTCATAATAATCATTGCATATCTATATAAATGAGGACTTGATGATATCCTCAGAAGATGTGTACTTTAACATGAATGACAATACATTATTAACAAAGCATACACATGGCATGCTTGAGGCCACCGACATTCACATGCTACATCAAATAATATTTTATAGGTTGATCTTTGGTGGCGTACCATTCATGAATATTGCATAATGATAGTAAATCAGTGCGACAAATGTCAACGACCTAGTCGACCACTTCAAAAACATGAGATTCCATTAGTATTAGTTAATCCAAATATTCCTTTTGAGGTATGGGAAATCGACTCGTAAGAGAATATCCAAAACAAGGTAGAGGGACAAGGGAACAATACATTATAATATGAGTAGATTACTTAAGAAAATGGGTGAAAGTTGAGCCGATCGAATAATATACAAAATAAGTCGCTAATTTTTTTTTCTATCTATGAGAATATAATCATGAAGATTGGTTGTTCCCTATTTCTAATAAGCGACAGAGGAACACATTTCATAAATAACACTATCGAATTCCTATTGAAGGAAGTTATATTTAATCACCAAAAGAGAAATTCTTATCACCCTTAGTCCAATGGAGAAATAGAATTCTTTAACAAAACATTAAGGAAGGGACTTGCAAAAGTCTATGACAACATGAACTTACTTAGTTGGGATGATAAGATCCCCATAGTATTATGGGCATATCGAACATCATACAAGAGGTTGAAGGGTCAAACCCCAATCAAACTAGTATGTGTTCAAGAAGTAATCATTCCTTTGCAATCTCGATAGCACACTAACATGCTTCCAAAGTTCTTCGACTTGGAAAAGAGAAGGAGATGACTGAATATTCTAGTTACATAAACTAAAAGAGGACTGATAGATATCCCTAGATCAATAAGAAATAGAAAAACAACACAAAAAATCATGGCACAACATGAACCTAAGAAATAACATAAACCAAAGAAGTTAGAAACAACATGCCTAAGACCTTATGTGGTCGAAGACATACGACTAAATGGGGTAGTGCAATTAAGAACACTACAAGTTTGAGTGCTTTCTAAAGTGATAAATGATGCTCAACTAAAGTGGTACCATCCATAAAAATAGAATGTCTATAGTGTACACAATGTACATAGTATACCATTTAAAAAAAACTGTATATAGTATCAAAAGATAGAAGAAATCAAATTAATAAAACATTGAATTAAAATAACGAAAGAGTTGGTAAAAAGGTGGAAGCACACATATTGACATTCCATTATGACTGTGCACACTGTCATTTAAAATTGGCCCATGATAAAATACACATCGATTTGATATTGGAATTTGCATAAATGAAATCATTACTAAATCTAACCATCTGGACAAGCGAATTTGTTATGCACCAAGTCTCCCAAATAGAAAAAAAATATAAAAATAAGAAGATGAACACCTTGATAAAGAGAGAATAAGATAATAATCCATTTCGAGGGGGAAACCTATTAAATTGAGCACATAGATATGTGTACAAACACACAACTCATAGGATAGATCACACAATTTATTCAGTTATTGAAGAATGAAACTGTGCAAAAATGGCTTGCAGCTGTGAATGCTTTTCATTAATCAAAGAGTAATTAGATAATAATTACAATGAAGTACGATGGCTTTAATAGCCACAAGAAATTCGAATCCACATGAGGAAATTCGAATTGATTAGACTCTACTTGACTGTAGGTAACTAAGACCTTGTCTAAAAAACTATCGGAGTACTCAATAGTTAACTGACCTTGTCTTAACCATAACCGGAGTTCTAAAATACAACCCAAGTGTTACATTCAGTGTTGACTAAGGCTAACTGATTGTGGTAGGTGAGAAATGCGCCCCTCCTGAGTGCAGTCAAGTAAACCTAGCACTAATTGAATGTAGAGGACTAGAACTGAATGTATCTAACTCCTAACTTAGCTTAACTAGTCATCAACATAACTGAACTAACCTTGGTTGGTTTCAGCACTCCCGGTGGATCCTAAATTGTAGGGATTGGTCTAGGAGGCTCCTAAAATGATGCAATCAAGTGAAATTAGTGGCAGTGAACCTCAATTAGTGTTCCCCACACTTTACTAAATGGAACATGTGCCCCAATTAGGCCAAGTGGACCCAATGGTGTTAATGACTATAAATAGACTGGATGGACTCTCGATTTAGACATGACTCCCAATTTAGACATATGACCAAATTGGACAAGGGAAGATTAATAATCTTAACACCCCCCCTGAATGCTAACTTGTACAATCTATGGGCCTTGGTAACTAAGACCATAGGTCACCCATTACATCAAGTAAAGTAAAGTAACTGTTCAAAAACAAGGTGCTGGGGAAAAAACCACATGGGAAAAAAATCCCCCCCTTTAATTAAGCAGGTAGAATCAGGATCAATCTGGTTCTTCTGTGCACAAGTATCCTGAGGCCTGGCATGTGAACCTATCCATCATTATGTCTGTATGAATTTTTCTCTTTGGAAGAAGAATGATATGCTCAACTAAATAAAAAATATAGACAACTGTCGGATGAAGACTGGACCCATGTAGAGCAACTGAAGTCAACTGATAAGTGAGAAAAGATTCTTGAGGATTCAGAACATGTGAGGAAAACTCAAGAAAATGATATGTTTCAACCATGAAAAAAAAACCATGAGTGGTAAGAATAGCCCCAAGTGGTAGGAGCAAGTGTCCAGGCGGATGCAAAAGATCTTCCTCTTTACCAGTTCTATGAGGAGATGAGCATGTGATCAAAGGTAGAGAAGCACTGGGACTGTTGAGAGCGAATGCTTGGGCTCCATATTCTGATATATCTTCTGAAATAGCTAATGAATCACATAATAAAATATCATCAACCTCATATGAGGAACCTAACACCAAATCCCCATCAGCATTTTTGAAGAGAAAGTGCGGTACTTGATTTTTCACACCGGAATTGGTGATAGCAGCTACAAGCATGACTGAAAGCTCTTGGATTTTAAAATATGAACCAATAACATCAGATCAGAAAGTAAATCAGATCTAAGTAGGTTCAAAACAGATCCAAAACAGATCCAAAACTGTGAAATGGAATCAAATCCCCAACAACAGTTTTGTAGGAGACTTGCGGTACTGGTTTCTTTACACCGTTGATGAGAACAGCTACAAGCAGTACTGAAAGATTATGAATTTGATATATTAAACCAAGAAATATCAGATCATATATAAATAATATCATATTAGATCCAATAAGGTTAATATCAGATTCAAATAAATGGTTAACCGAGACGGTGGATGCACAGCTTTCTTCTTCTTCAAAATTCTGAATTTTGGTGCATGCAATCCTGCAGGAATTTGCTGGAAAATCTAGATCATGGGGAGTGAATGGATCACTCTGGTAATCTGATATTTCTTCCAAAATATCCAAGGTATCCCATATTTTCACACCAGCAACAACATTAGAGGGAGAAAAATCAAATTTCTCTTCACTTTCGAAAGCAATTACTGGTAAATTTTGCACAGAATTCAAAGGAAAATCACTGGTGAATGTTTGCATGGAAGTGCAACAATGTTTTTCTTCAATATCAGAGATTCAAATGTCTTCTTTTGTTTCAGAAATATGAGGAGATGAGATATCAGAGATCTCATAAACTTCCGGAGCATCAGGAGAAGGAGTCACTACATGGATACTGTCTTCAATTCGAATTGACTGTGTAAAAGCTTCTGCTTCTTCTTCATCTTGAACAACTTCATCAGAGAGAGTGGAAGCTGGGAATTTTGGATCAAGAGTGCTTATGGTGCTGGATATTCTCTCCAAAATGCTATTATGATCCTCATCAATCACTCCAAAGGTTCTATCCAATCTTGTCCAAAGTTCCTTCAGGTCTTCAATAGATCTAAAGAGGTAGCGCAAGCTACGAGAAAGACCCGTTGCTATTGTTCCAAAAGCTCCATCACTTTTATTCAGCCAGTCAATCTCACTAGAACACTCTTTATCAAGTCCAATATACACCCGACAGAGACCTTGTCTCATCAGAGATGAAATCATCTTCTTCTTCCATTCTGAATAGTTTGTGGACAGAGAGAGAAGAGGAAATGATGAATCCATTCAAAGTTGTACCTGCAAAACAAAAAAAGGGCACTGTAAGGTCGGAGAGCCTGGACTTTTGGAATTTTATTCACACCCAGCTTAGTTAATCAAGCAAGCTTGATCAACATTTCCTTTGCTTGGGTTATTAAGTGGTAAATTCTCCGCTTCTGGTGCAGTGCTGGAAGGAGCAATTTTGCTCAAAAAATGATCAAGTAGGAGATCCGAGGAGGATAAGTTCCTTGTCCACTGAGGATCTGATACCATATTAAATTGAGCACATAGATTTGTGGACAAACACACAACTCACAGGATAGATCACACAATTTACTCAGTTATTGAAGAATGAAACCGTGCAAAAATGGCTTCCATCTGTGAATACTTTTCATTAATCAAAGAGTAATTAGATAATAATTACAATGAAGTACAATGGCTTTAATAGCCACAAGCAATTCAAATCCACATGAGGAAATTCGAATTAATTAGACCCTACTTGACTGTAGGTAACTAAGACCTTGTCTAAATCACTATCGGAGGACTCAATAGTTAACTGACCTTGTCTAAACCATAACCGGAGTTCATCGGAGTTCTAAAATACAACTCAAGTGTTACATTCACTGTTGACTAAGGCTAACTGACTATGGTAGGTGAGAAATGCGCCCCTCCTGAGTGCAGTCAAGTAAACCTTGCGCTAACTAAATGTAGAGGACTAGAACTGAATGTAACTGACTCCTAACTTAGCTTAACTAGTCATCAACTGAACTGAACTGACCTTGGTTGGTTTCGGCACTCCCAGTGGCTCCTAAATTGTAGGGATTGGTCTAGGAGGCTCCTAAACTGATGCAATCAAGTGCAATCAGTGGTAGTGAACCTCAATTAGTGCTCCCCACACTTTAGTAACTGGAACATGTGCCCCAATTATGCCAAGTGGACCCAATGGTGTTAATGACTATAAATAGACTGGACGGACTCCCGATTTAGACATATAACCAAATTGGACAAGGAAGGATTAATAATCCTAACAAAACTTCCTTATACATCACATCAACACACAACAAAAGATGCTTCAAATGTAATGGTCTCCTTCATATATATAGGATACAAAGAGGTACAATTATAGCTAATGGACCCAAACCAACATCAATAATATAACAATACTAATCACAATTACAACTAATGGACCCAAGTTGACATCAATAATAGAACAATACTAATGTAATGTGCTACAATATGGTGGGTAATGTGCCACCATTTAGGGCTTAAAATGCCCCTCCCCTTTAGAAAGTGTTTTCCTCAATGCTTGGTTAGTTGTGGATGTTTTTGTATGAAGGACTCATCTTCTCATCTTGAATATTCAACTGGTAAGTTCTTCAACTTAAAGAGTCACTCAGTTGGTCATTTTTTCAGTGATTTGTTCAGGTTCCAATATGTTTTTCCTTCTTCATCAAGCTCTAGTAAACTAGTCTGAATTGGGGTCTTGTCTCCTATTACGTTCTTTAAGAAAGAAACATGGAAAACGAGTTGTACCCTTGAAGATGAGGGAAACTCCAATTTGTATTCCATACTACCAATATTTTGCAACACTTTATAAGGACCATAACACTTGGGTGATAATTTGTTGTCCTTATTTAGTTGCTTGAGGGACATCTATTTGTAAGGTTGCATCATCATAAATACCCAAATCACTTCTTCAAAACTCCTTTCACTACAAAGTTGATATGCTTGTTGTTTCATCCTGTTTTTTGATATAACCAGGTTTTCGTTTACTGTTTGGAGAACTTCTTGCTGGTGCTTTAGGTGATCTTCCATAACTTGAACTTTATATTTTCCTTTTAAGGGAGATGCGATATATGGAGGATGGTACCCATAAATTTCCATAAATGGAAACATTTTTGATGACGTATGGAAGGAAGTATTGTACCACCATTCTACCAAAGATAACCATTTCAACCACTGTGTTTGTTTATCAGATGCAAAACAACAAATATAACCTTCCAAACATTTGTTCACTATCTTAGTTTACCCATTAGATTGGGGATTAAAAGATGAATTGTGAGCCAATTGGGTACCCAGAAAATAAAAAATTTCACTCTAAATTTTTCTAGTGAAATTTGGATCTCTATCACTTACAATAATCTTCGGGTTTCCATGTACCTAATTAACTGTTTACATGAAGGATTTTTCTATTGTACTCACATTAAAAGTGTGAGAGAGTGCACACATGTGTGCATACTTTGTGATTATTTCAATAACCACCATAATAACATTCTTCCCTTATGACTTGGGTAGACCTGTGATAAAATCCATTGAGACTCCCTCCCATCATTGACAAGGTATGTCTAATAGTTGTAAAAGACCCGAGGTATTAACTATTTCAACTTTTTTTTTATGGCAAACCAAGCATTCTTCCATGTGCCTTCACACATTAGATCTAATACCTTCCCAAAAGAATTCCTTCTTAACCATATGGTAGGTTTTAATAAATCCCGAGTGCTCACCTATAATAGAAGTGTGTAATTCTGTGGTAATTACAAAAGGACCTATTATTCGAGTGGGGAGTTCTTACATATATATATATATATGATCCTTATACCATATTGAACCAATTTTCCACACAAAAGTATCTGATATATTGGTATCCTTTTGTAGCTTTTGAATAAGCATCCACAAGGATAGGTCATTCTTCTATTCTTCCCTTGTTGCTACTACCCAATCGAGTTGTATAATTGAAATAGCATAAAGTAATGCCTCAATTTACCCAAAAATAAAGACAACAAATTATAATATATAACTGAAGAATAGTGAAATATATTCCATATCCTATTTTCATGACAACTATTTTAACCAGAGCATATCTTTATTCTCCTTCAATATTGAGATTTCATGTGATCTGCTTCGACTATCTATGAATTCCTGGAAGTATATTTTTTATTGTTGATTGTCTGCCAGGCGTTCCGCAAGTGCTGGATTTGCGCTAACTGTCCATTGACTGCATCTTTCTTCAAATTTTGTAATCTTTAAAAGTTACCTGTTTCTTCTCTATATTTAATATTTGAATCGACTTCAAATCCTGAGAAAAATAAAATTATGGAAATGAGGTTTTTCCTGTATATTACTTTTTTGCTGCCAAGTGTCATATGTTGTTTGCCGGCTCCTGAAATCACTGCTTGACTCGAGCCTGAAAATCATCTTCCTCAAAATACTCATCAAGCTCTTCTCGAGCTGATAATATGAAGTTGATTACAAAAATGGCACATTGTCTCGTTGTACCCCAAAAGTCTCTTCTTTTACTTCAAAGCATTTATATCTTTTTAATCACTGAGCTGTTGTGATTGAATATCTTTGAATCTGAAAATAATCCCCTGTTCACTGATATTATGCCTTTAACGCAGGAACTGTTGGCACTACCCTCCTAAATATGGATCAAGATGGAAATTGACTGGCTGAAAATTTTGGATTTAGACTTAGAGGTAGTGAATAGAGGTAGCAAAAAATATTTTGAATGAGAGTATAATGACATACAGATTTTATACTCTTCACCAAACTAAATCAGTAAATCAACACAAACATGTAGGACATATGGAAATGTGGAGTAAACGTGACATATTAATGGATTAGAATTGTAATTATGATTCAAATACTTTGTTGTCCATATTTGACCCATGGCTTCTACATTAGTACACACTTCAATTTTGACTTCTCCACATTTGCATATTATGCATACCTATTTAATCATGTTATGAATGTTCTCTTTGATTTTAGATGTGTAAGCTTCTTACTTTGAAACCCATGAATGCTTTGGGAACTCTCCATGTATGTGTTGGGGAGATTGTTGGCTAGACTGACACAAAGGTTTTCTGGTTTTCATTGATGGCATTCAGATTTAAGATGATGAAGATCAATGGTTGAAATAAATTCTGCGGATCGGAGACGCAACGTAGAATTAAGTTTTTGTATTTGCGGAGTCCATTAAAAAGTGCAACTTTGAAGGGCTGAGATTGACACAAGGAAAGATCCATGGCGCTGAAAAATTCCGCAGGTTGAACATGCCCGAATGAAGAAAATTTTTCAAATCGCAGAATAGGTTAATTGATGGAAATATCGGGTGGTTGAGAAATGAGCGGAGATAGATCTACGGTCGTGGATAATTCCGTGGATTGAACTAGCACGGAAAAAGTTAGGATTTCAGTTCACGGAAAGTGGTAGAGGCTACAGAGATTGACGGTTACGACAAGAGATCGGGTTGATCGATAGACAAGGTGAATACCACATTCTGAGGATGCTCGCTCAATCCGAAGTGAAAAAATTAATGAAATGTTAAAGTTTTCAAGTTTGGATGGTTCTGATGAAGACAGATTATAGATCAACGGTTGAGGTTGATTCCCCCAAATCAAGCTGTGCAGGTTGATAGAGTTGAGTTTTTGTAAAGCAAAGGAAGTTTGTGAAGCGCTTAAAGGCGTAAATAATGAAAATATCAAAAAACGTTATGTGTATAATATAACGGTCACACGAAATTATAGAATGATAACTGATTCTTGATCAGGAATACGAAAGGTTGGGAAGCAGAAGTAGTTGAGGTGTACATGTATAAAGGTGAGCTGAAGCAAACTGTGTATTGTTAGCTATTTAGTGGAGATATTGAACTTGGTAAGTAAAGAAAAATGATCTGAAGAAGAGATAGAGTGAAGAGCAGAGAATAAGTATGCACAGACCAAATACCAGACACTAAATGAAACAAAGAATGGGTAGCAAAGGCAGAACAAATGAGAAGTAGAGATAAAGAAAACTAGAAGAAGAATGAAGACAAATGGCGAGTTTAACAAAATGAAAGCAGGACAGAAGAACAAAACAAAGATAAAGTGGTAAGCATCGTTATATCAGTATCATTGTATTGTATTGATTCAAAGTAATTCTAGCAAAATAGGGTGGTAGGGTGGTGCTAGGGAGGATTGTTGTCTTCAAGATTTAGTGGGCGGCTAAAGAACTTTGAGAGTTGGTTCTCTTTACAAGTCGGTGCTTGTAATTTAGAGGTTGTAGCCTCATTTGAGTAGGAGCTCAAAGAAAGAGAAGATGTACAGAAGTTGAATCTTTCCTGACATCCTAAGAAGAACAGGTTTTTCCCTTTATGGGTTTCCTCATGAAATATGTGTCTCTATGTATTTTGTGTGATTGAATGATGATGGTTTGCTTTACATGTTAAATCTGCCGCAATAGAGTTTCTGCTAATAAAGAATGAATATAGAATTCCTCATAAAATATTGACTGTCATAAATATTCAAGGATAAAAGTTTTTTAAAATTGTATAATATTGTTTAATCATAGAAATTAATTGATTCACCCCCCCTCTTAGTTAATTGAATACTTTCAACAATTGGTATCAGAGTCGGTTCCTTTAGTGTAAGGAAGATATGATAAGATTAAACATGACAAGTCATGCTGGTTCAACCAATAAAGCTCCTCTGTTCGATGGAACAAATTTTTCTTTTTGGAAAGTTGGAATGAGAACATACCTAGTGTCCTTAGGTGTTGATGTTTGGGAAGTGGTAGAAACTGGATATACGAAACCTATTGTACTAGCTTCCAAAGATGATAAGCTAGAGTTTAGTTTTAATGCAAAGGCAATGAATGTGTTGAGGCTTGGAAATTCACAGGCAACAACAACAAGGGATTCTCCCCAGTCAATGTTCCCAACTAGCCCGTGACTGTTTGGTGTAGGGAATCCGTCCGGTTTGTGGTCCAGCTACCGTAGGTCAAGTAACAAAAAAAAAGGGTTTTACCGGTTGCGGCTCGGTCCACCGTGTATATTTTTGTATTTTGACTTTAAGTATGATATGCAAGTGCCTATCTAAAATGAATATTGATAGAGAATGCGAGGAGTGGTCGCAATGTGATGCCCGGGTTCTTACCTCTTGTCTTAAACTCTCTCACATCTAAATCACACACAACTAAAAAAAGAAAATTAACTAAGCTGTCCCTAGGGAGCAAGATTATCAATTCATGAGTAATGTAATACTGTTCATATGTTAAAATAAATCACAGATAGTTGTTCTTAGGATCAAAACACATAAACATGAATAAAGATATGCACAACAAGATAGCTCGTCATCCATTAAAACATTCATTACTCAATAGTGGAAATTATCACAGAATAAACCAGAGAACATTCATGTAAGAACATAGGTTCAAAAAGTTAGAACGATCTCACAGTTAATGAAACATAGCGGAAAATGAAATAGTTCCCCTTCAACATTGTTCATTTCATCACATTTGAACATTCCACAAAACACTTTCTCCAACAGGCAAAATTTGTAATTTATTATTGTAAAATGAAATAGTTCCTCTTACAAGAAGTAGTTCACAAGTCTCTATGGGAAAAATCCCCTCTCCTATCTAATTCTTCTATATTTATACAAAAAGCCAAACTTGTTGGGCTGCCCACAAATCACTCTTGGGATTTCCCAACGCTTCACCTCCCACACTTTTCTTATATTAAGTGCTTATAGAATTTACAATATATTACAATAAAACAAACAAATAAAGCACTTATGAGGAGGGCCTTGCTTGACTATTCAATAACTTCTTCCATGCTGAAGCTTCAGAGGCAATCTTTTTGAACTCAAAGGGTTCTAAAAAATGAATATTGATTTCAAATTTAGTGGCCTGATTTCTTATTACTTCAATCCTGGCCGAGCTCAGGCATAGTTGATCCTCAAGCAATTGTACACTGACTGCTGAATGAGCTACCTCATTTCTCAGGGTCTACTCGTCTAGGGCTTTGATGTGCTGAATCCTTTGTTCATCTTCCTGATATCTACTTTGCAACATTTCCAAAAACAGGTTGTGGTCTGGAAAGGTGTCCATTCTCTATTCAACAGCAACCTGGAAATGATTATAAGTGATCAAAAGTCTCCTCCAGAACTCTGTACAAGCTCCCTTTGTATTATTTACAACCTTCTTAAATTCTTCGGCTGTGTTTATGGAAAACTCCAATAAATCATAGTCTTGTCTCAGGCCATGTTGATCTTTTTCTCGCAGGTCAGTAGGGATTTCCTCATTGGCCTCTAATCTTGCCATTCTTCTCATCAGGACTTCTAAAATGTCCTGCGATCTGTCTACAAAATATGAAGAAGTTTCCAAAATTTCTTCCAGTTTATTGTCTACCTACAAGATCTTGCACCTCTCTTCTTCTATGGATACTTGCAGTTGGTGCATATTGCTCCTTTGTGCTAGAACATGCTCCTTGAAAGGCTAAAGGTTGACTTGCTATTCCCTGGCCTCTTCTAGAGCTGCTGGTAATGAAGTAACCTATTCTTTAAGCTCTGTAGTCTGCACAAGAGATTGCCTCTCTGACTCCTCCAAGGTAGCTTTCTGTAACTCCAACTCCCCTATCTTACCTAGCAGTTGATCTTTTTATGTCTGAAGACTTTCACATACCGCCTTCAACTCATCCTTTTCTGTTCTTAGCCCCTGACATTCCTGCTGCAATTTCCCCAGACTTCCTTGGGCAACCTCCAGATATCTCTTATCTACCTGGAGGAATTGGAGCTCTGCTTTTGAATACTTTATTTCAGGTTGTATGTCTTCAAACTTACTTTTTAATTTATTACTCTCCTCTCTCTCCCTTCTTAGCGTATCTCTTAGTTGGGTAGCAGATTTCTTTGACTCTTCAAGGTCAGTCATTATCCGATCCACATTGTCCTCAGAAGCATGGATCAATGCTGCCCCAGCTCGGATAGTGAATCAGGGGTCCTTGTCTGTCCCATATACCATGGTTGTATCATTTATCATTTTCCCCGATTTCCCCCCAGTATCGACCTTCCTCTCGGTCCTCTTCACAATTGGTTTTGTTTCCATGTCGTAAAAAATAGTGTTGAAGTCCGGCACCTCTTCCCTTTTCTTTTGTTCAAAAGGGACCAGTCTTAGGGTAGGAACAACGGCCTGTCCCAATGTGCTACTAGCAGCTGCCTTAGGGTCTTGAGGATAAGGATTACCCAGGTCCTGAGCCTAAATGTCTATAGGATTGGAAGCTGATTGATCTGTCACAGACCCTGTTAGTTTTAGTCTTTCTGCTTCCTACTTCATAAGTTCCTCATCCATTTTCCTTGTCCTTTCTTCTTCTTCACTCTAGGTAGCTTCTTATTCCTTTCTAGCTACTTCTTGTTCAGCTTTTCTCTTTTCTTCCTCCTCACCTTTAAGCCAACTTTCGGCTTCCTGTGCTAGTCTCTTAGGATCTCCATCCCTTTTCCTAACCTCTTCTTCCTCTGTCTTTTTTTGCTCATATTGTCCTTTCCCGCCTTTAGTAGTGATTTTCTTTTTAAATCTTCTTCTCAATGCAGTTATGTTTTCTGCATTTCAAAAAATTGATTCGTCTTTATCCTAGTGGCTTGTATACTCAAAATGTACATTTGCTTCCTTGCAGTGCTCTACCACTTTATTCCGGGAATCATTCCTGTGGAAATTTATTTCCCCAAAATGGAATTTCCCCAATTCTTCTACAAATTCATCGGCATTCTTAACTCTTGTGAATTTATAGCTTCCCAACCTGAATGGTAAGGGAGGATAAGTTGCCTTCTTATTTTCAAATAGAAAACTCCCTATGCCATCCAAGAAGACCTGTCTGACTGCCTCCTTGTGTACCACATAATCAGTGGCATACTTTGGAAGTAGTGAAGGTTCTCTGGAGAATCCATACATTCTGATATACAGTCCATTATCTGTTAAGTAGTAATCTGCATATTCTTCAATAACCTACAACGCTTCTTTTGACATGCAATTGCATTTTTTTAAGAAAATCAATGTATATAATGCAATAATGAAGTGTTCACACACTTTTCTATAGTGACTGTGGTACTTATGTACCCATAGTGGATTGTAGGCTGAGTAGACTGGTGTTCTCTCTTGGTCCCAAATACACCTCAGGTTTGGGAAGGGTTGGTTGCACAGTATGCAATCAATTAGTATAGAGCTCATGTAGAACTCTGATTTTTTCTGGGACAATCCTCCCAAGGCTGAAGCAATGCAGGTCGAGAGGCTGTTTGATACAATGTTCGCCCAGTTGAACATGGTACCTTGGGTTGCAACATAGAATATGATAGGAACCCAACCCAACTTAAAACTTTTATCGTGGGCTCTCCTGAAAATCCTGTTCAGCATCAGGGCAATGAACCTATAAGGGGTCCTTAAGGTGGCTATGTCATATTCCCCTGATGGCCTAGTTTTGAAACTCTTTCCAGGTACCAGCATTCTTTTCAATGTCTCGACTAGGTCCAGATTAATTTTCTTTAGTCAGTCTTCAGTCAAGTATACTTGGGCCCCCGGTAAGTGGTAGGCTAGTGATACGTACCCAGGGATATAAGCAGCATAACCCTATTTGTAAACGTTGTCCAAAATCATGGTAGTTACATCTGCCCTAGGCAGAATCCATCCAATCACCTATAAGCACGAGAAAAGCTCAGGTTTTGTAGCAACCCTCATCAAAGCAGATCTCTCTATATTTGCATATATAGTTTCCTCCTCAAAACCTGTGCCAGGTACTTCTCGATGTGTTATTAGTCTGTAGATTTCCCCCCATTTATATTCAGGTTCCACACCCACTATGCATCTAGTGTCTTCGTAAGTGTATTCAACCTTGGTGACAATTTCAACATTGGGTTCCTCCTCCACTATAGGGGATTTCTTCTTCTGCCTTTTAGACATCTTGTATTCAGAAAGATTTCCCTGTCATACACAAAATCCTTTAGGTCCTGTTGAGCCATTTCTAAATAATATTCAAAGAATGGAAACAAACTACATGAGCATTTACCTCGTTTTGGTTAGTCATGGTTGAAGCTATGAAAAATAAACAAACAAAATTTAACTATGAAGTGTTCCTGCACCAACAAATCTGCAAAAGAGCTAAAACCTACCCATGTCTAAAATTTTCATAATCGACTCATAACATCATGGCCTCGCTAAACGAAGAAAATCCCCCCCCTATTAAGGAAAACAGTCTCAAACTACCCCCCGACGCTAGGAAATAAAATTTCCTATTCCCAATCTCGTTCGAAAGGAGGTGCACTTCAAAAAACTGCTACCATACTCCCATACAGGTGAGCGATTCAAAAGCTGGGAAACAAAAACCTCAGTACTTTGAAATGAACAAGAAACACTTTCCTCTACAAACTAACCTGGAACTACCCTCCCCAGATGGCCATAAACAGACTGAGGGAAATTGGTGCAGACAACATAACGTCTGTCTGCATCGATTTCCCAAGCAACTGGGTGCAGGTCGCAAACTCATAACGACACTGAATTTAATCATTCAGCAAACAAAAAACCCCCCACCGGACAGCCATGAACTATATAAGCGCTGAAAACGTGTAACTAGGTATTCATTAACCGCAGGGGTGGGAATTAACCAAGGGCGACAAACCCCAGTTCAACAATTCGAAAAGGAAGTGGTAGCAACGAGAAAAAAATGGCCTACTTGGCAAGGTGCTGTGCGACTAGTGAGAAGAATTAGCGGACTTCCACGACGGCGCCACTTGGAAACGAGGTACCGACAACGAGTACAAATGTCGTGTTCAAAATGATAATGACAGCTTGGGACACAAGTTCATAGGAATAATAATAGAAAATAAAACCCCAAACCCCAATATATACATCCCGGTGAAACAAACTGTCGGCAGGAAAATATGACCATCGGGCGACAAAACGACTAGGGGATCGGTGATCATGTCAGCTGCTTCTCCGCAAAGACGGATGATGAAATGACTACGAGATCCTCAGTGTCAAATGGAACATCGGTAAGAGAAACAAATAAACGCTCCGCATCGGAGCTCACCAGACTAAGACATCGGACCAATAGTTGGTTGGAGTGCCGCAACAGCGGAAACCGTAACAACAATGATTTTCGTAGACCAGTCAACATCGGAGGTAGAAAAAACATGACTTAAGCGAAAAGAGATCGGCCAAACGGCAAACATAATAAAACTAAATCGAAGGAATAGTCCCTTCTAGAGACGCAATGGTGGAGGTGAAGAAAACTAAGGACTCGTAAATCAAAAAACGGGCAGGGATCAGCAAAAAAAAAAAAAACCATCGAAGGGCTCGCAATACATCATCCACAATGGCAAAAACTGTAGATTCAACATGTTCCGACGGTATTCCAATAAGGCTGTTGATAATAAGAAAAATAACAATAAAACGCATCGGAGGAAAACATGCCTTGGATCGGACCGTCTTTCAACTGCATCTCTGCAATGGCGGGTGCATAGTTAACTGTATTTCCAATTCATAGTTTCAACAACTTCCGACGGTGGGGTAAGAAACCAGTATAAGTCATAAAACGACATTGGCATAAAGGTATTATTTGAACAGACATCAGTAAAATCAAGCAAAAACCCAAAAGCTGAGTAAAACCAAATTAAACGGAGGGTCCCGATTTTTTTTAGAATTTTGGGAAATTGTTGCAGCTGCAACAATTGGCAACTACCTGGTGTTTCCTAGATTTATGAATCAATTCTTCTCTCAGTACAAGACTGCTTAATCATTAAACTCATAGGTTGAATTCTTCTGGATGCTTGTATTCCTAAAATGGTGAACATATGCATTTAAATCATTGATGACAGTCCATTTTGGGGAATGGGAACACCAAATATTTAAAGTCTGGATAACTCTTACGAGGCTGATTAGACGAGTTTTATTTTACCTCTATATTTGGGTGGTTTCCAGCTTGGACACCACAAACATAAATATTCATTTGTTCCTCATTCCCATGCCACCTGCACTTTTGTGCCTTTTGAACTTTGTGTTCTTTTGAGTCCTCCATATGGCTTTCTTTCTAAATTTTATCCAGGTTATATCCATAGTGTCCTTTTGTGTGAGAGATGTATTTACTTTTCAGCTCACGGATGAAGAAGAACTTTTGGCAAATTGGTATTCACATTTTTGATGCTTTGATATGTATTGCTTATTTTAGGAGTTCTGACTCTTAACAGCCTCTAGGGTTTCTAAATCATGGCATGGGATCATTTATATATAATAAATTGTTTACCTTTCTTCCTTTTCATGGGTCCTTTGCTGTTACCCCATAGGACATTTTAGATGTGCAATGGATGGAGCCTTGAAATAGTATTCTAGACCCTTTGATTCTGGTTTACTTTCAGGGATTTAGTAGGACTTCAATGAGCACACAACCATTTAGGAAGACTACTTACTAGAATAAATTCTATCATTTCAAACAAAAAAGCACAATCTTATCTCAAATATTTCAGTTAATCGAGAACCCTGATGCTTTCCATGCAACCAAAGTTTGCCTCTTTTATTCAAAAACAAACCAAATTAATTAGAAACAACAGCGGCAAATCAAAGTGAAAACTGCATCAAATTATTTATGTACAAGGTTATCAAATCAAAAATCAAAGTAAAAATTTGAGAACCGACCACTACCTAATCAGTTCTATGCCCACCCCAAAAAATCTATCAAATTATGAGTCAAGGGGCTAGGCTTGATTGCAGATGTGAAATACCTACCCATTATCTAATTCTGCTATTTTTGAAATAGAAACTACGTCTACCAAATTACAATCAATCCCATCAGCCCGTGAACATTGAAGGAGATCGGGCTGAGTGTCAATCATATTTCTGGCTTCTTTTGATGCAAGATGTCTTAGTTCAAGCTCCATTAGATAATTCCCCAAAATAGAATTTGCTGATTCCTTTTCTTCTTCCAACTTAGTGATAGTGTGTTTCATGTAAGGTTCCCTTAAAATTTTGATCTGATTTGGGACCCCTTTATGAGGCAACCATAAATGTGACCAATCTGAAGCAAAATAGCCCTTTAACCTTATGGACCAGTCTCGGTTCAAAATAATTCCATACCCATGCGGTATGTCTGCCACCACAATATCAATAAATTGACATATCTTTTCATTTGTAGATAAACGAATGAGAACATTCTCCTTTTCCCCAACTACTTTGACACTAGTTCTGTCTAATTGAGTAACTTCTCAAGTAGTGGGTTTTGGCTGCCCATTAATTTTTTTGCAGACTACGGGTGGCATAACATTCACCGATGATCCAGAATCTACCAAACAATTATGCACCTTATGGTTCAAAATTTCCAAAGTCAAAAGAAAAGGTGGGGTTTTAAACCTAGCTTTCCCTTCCCCAATTGGTTCGACATCTTCCTCCACAGGTTGGTTTTCGGTGGGTATCTCTTCCTCGGGTTCTTCAGGCCTTTTAGTATATTCTTTGTTAACACCTAATTGGTCTTCCATAGGATTAACAGGCTTGTTGATTTGCTTTAGATATTGGCTAATAATGGTGATTTCAGGTACTTTTCCATCAACATTGTTCTTTGGTTGCTTCCTGACATTCTCTTGCAACTTATTAATCTTTGAGATCGTTGAATTGTCTTTATTTACCAAATCCAGGCCTTTTGTTGTCATTTGAAGTTTTGGTATACTCTCAGGTTTCAGAACACTTATTGCTGTATCAAATAGCAAGACACAATCCCATAAAAACATGGCATCGTTCTCTTGTTTTTCTATGGTCTTACTACCCTTTTCCTCTTCATCACTGTCCTCAGCTAATTTAGAATCCAACAGCTGATTCATCACCAATGTCATTGAATTTATCCATTGAGAACAATTCTTTTCGGAATGGGGTTGTTGGTGAAAAGTGCAAAAATTATCCATCCCCACTTCTGTTAAATTCATCGATGCTGAACCGTATGGAGGAGGTTTGGGTTGGTTGTTATCCTCTCTTTTCTTGTAATACGTCTTAGATGCTTTATGAGCTTCTTTTTCCTTATCCAAATCTATTATTTTGTTGGAAAGCTTTTGCATCATATTTAACATCCCCTCAAAATCATGTGATTACTCCTCTTTAGGTTTAGACAGCAATAAGGCTCTCTTCCCGAAAGTTTTTTCTCCTGATTGCTCAAGATAATCTTCTATACTTTCCTTTTTAGCCTCTACTCTTTTTGCTTCTTCATAAGTATCTACTAATGTAGGATTAACTTGAGATTTTGTGAACATAGCCAATTCAGGACCTAAAGTTGAGGTATAATACTCAATTAGAACTTTGTCAGAGGGCTTATCAGTTGCAGAGAAGTTCTTAAGGTAAGTAGAAAATCTTTGAGTAAAATTGTGTACCTTTTCTTTCCTTTCTTTTTTTAAAGTGCCTAAACCTTTCATTAGTGCTGCATGCGTCTTTTGGGCTACATACTTACTTCTGAAAGTCCTTTCAAAGGTATCCCATTCTGGGATAGAGTTTGCAGGCAAACCAAAATACCATGATGTTGTTGCTCCTTTAAGGGTGTGTGGAAAAAGTCTGCAAACTACATCCTCATGTTCCCCAACCCTTAATCCTTCTATTTCCAAATAGAAACTTTGCAAATGGTCATCTAATACAACCTTCTCGTTTGGATCAAACTTAGGCAGCATCGTCTCAAAAGCTTGAGGTAAGTCATGCAACAGAGATGTTAAATTCAAGGGTGATCTGGATTTCCAAGACAGTGGTGTATTTGGTGGGTTAAGTGGCTGATTCGCATTTACACCTACCATGAGTCTGGGTGAAGAGTGAGGAGGTGAGGGGACAGGAGTACACACAGGAGAATAGTAAGGTGTGTTTAGGCCTACTTGATTCAAAGGTTGAACAACTTCCTGTTATGCTACTTCTACTAACTCTTCCAACTCTCCAACCAACACTGTATCTTCCAAGATGGGACGATCTTTCTTCTTATACTCTCTTCAGGGAAAATAAGGGATAGTGGGTAATCCTCCAATACTCTTTACATAATCCCCTGTGTGTCTTCTTAGATCATTAACTACTTGGTTGTCTACAGAAAACAAATGCTCTCTATTTTCTTCAGTATTTGGATCAGGAACTAAGCTGCTTTCAAAACTATCACTGGTGGAGTAATTTTGAGGAAGCAGATTCCCCCGGACAGCCATGCATTGGTGGCCCTCCTTCTAGCGCCAGAAACTATTGAGGCCTAGAAATTTGCAGGCAACAACAACAAGGGATTCTCCCCAGTCAACATTCCCAACTAGCCTGTGACTATTTGGTGTAGGGAATCCGTCCGGTTTGCGGTCCAACTACCGTAGGTCAAGTAACAAAAACAAAGGGTTTTTCCGGTTGCGGCCCGGTCCACCATGTATATTTTTGTATTTTTACTTAAGTATGATATGCAAGTGCCTATCTAAAATGCAGATTGATAGAAAATGCGAGGAGTGGTCACAATGTGATGCGCAGGTTCTTGCCTCTCGTCTTAAACTCTCTCACATCTAAATCACACACAACTGAATTTTTTTTTAACTAAGTTGTCCCTAAGGAGCAAGATTATCAATTCATGAGTAATGTAATACTGTTCAGATGTTAAGATAAATCACAGATAACTGTTCTTCGGATCAAAACACATAAACATGAATAAATATATGCACAACAAGATAGCTCGTCATCCATTAAAACATTCATTACTCATTAGTGGAAATTATCATAGAATAAACCAGAGAACATTCATGTAAGAACATAGGTTCAGAAAGTTAGAATGATCTCACAGTTAATGAAACACAGGTGAAAACGAAATAGTTCCCCTTCAACATTGTTCATTTCATCACATTTGAACATTCTACAAAACACTTTCTCCAACAGGCAAAATTTGTAATTTATTATTGTAAAACGAAATAGTTCCTCTTACAAGAAGTAGTTCACAAGTCTCTTTGGGAAAAATCCCCTCTCCTATCTAATTCTTATATATTTATACAAAAATCCAAACTTGTTGGGCTTCCCACAAATGAATCTAGGGCTTCCCCAACACTTCACCTCCCACACTTTTCTTATATTAAGTGCTTATAGAATTTACATTATATTACAATAAAACAAACAAATAAATCACTTATGAGGAGGGCCCCGCTTGACTGTTCAAGAACTTCTTCGATGCTGAAGCTTCTGAGGCAATGTTTTCGAACTCAGAGGGTTCTAAAAAATGAATATTGATTTCAAATTTAGTGGCCTGATTTCTTATTACTTAAATCCTGGCCGAACTCAGGCGTAGTTGATCCTCAAGCAACTGTACACTGACTGCTGAATGAGCTACCTCATTTCTCAGGGTCTGTTTGTCTAGGGATTTGATGTGCTCAATCCTTTGTTCATCTTCCTGATATCTATTTTTCAACATCTCCAAAAACAGGTTGTGGTATGGAAAGGTGTCCATTCTCTGTTTAGTAACAACCTGGAAACGATTATAAGTAATCAAAAGTCTCCTCTAGAACTCTGTACAAGCTCCCTTTGTCTTCTTTACAACCTTCTTAAATTCTTTGGCTATGTTTATGGAAAACTCCAATAAATCATAGTCTTGTCTCAGGCCTTGTTGATATTTTTCTCGTAGGTCCGTAGGGATTTCCTCATTGGCCTCTAATCTTTCCATTCTTCTTGTCAGGACTTCTAAAATGTCCTACGATCTGTCTACAAAATATGAAGAAGTTTCCAAAATTTCTTCTAGTCTATTGTATACCTGTAAGATCTTGCACCTCTCTTCTTCTATGGATACTTGCAGCTGGCGCATCTTGCTCCGTTGTGCTAGAACATGCTCCTTGAAAGGCTGAAGGTTGACTTGTTGTTCCCTGGCCTCTTCTAGAGCTGCTGTTAATGAAGTAACCTGTTCTTTAAGCTCTGTAGTCTGCACCTGATATTGCCTCTTAGATTCCTCCAAGGTAGCTTTCTGTAACTCCAACTCTTCTATCTTACCTAGCAGCTGATCTTTTTTTGTGTGAATACTTTCACATACCGTCTTCAACTCATCCTTTTCTGTCCTTAGCCCTTGAAATTCCTGCTACAATTTCTCCAGACTTCCTTGGGAAACCTCTAGAGATCTCTTCTTTACCTAGAGGAATTGGAGCTCTGCTTTTGAAGACTTTATTTCATGTTGCATGTCTTCGAACTTCCTTTTTAATTTATTACTCTCCTCTCTTTCCCTTCTTAGCGTATCTCTTAGTTGGGCAGTATATTTCTTTGACTGTTCAAGGTCAGTCATTATCCGATCCACATTGTCCTCAGAAGCATGGATCAATGCTACTCCAGCTCGGATAGTGAATCTGGGGTCCTTGTCTGTCCCATATACCATGGTTGTATCATTTATCATTTTCCCTGATTTCCCCCCAGTCTCGACCTTCCTCTCGGTCCTCTTCACAATTCTTTTTGTTTCCCTGTCGTAAAAAATAGTGTTGAATTCCGGCACCTCTTCCCCTTTCTTCTGTTCAAAAGCAATCAGTCTTAGGGTAGGAACAATAGCCTGTCCCAATGTGCTACTAGCAGCTACCTCAGGGTCTTGAGGATAAGGATTACCTAGGTATTGAGACTGAATGTCTATAGGATCGAAAGTTGATTGCTCTGTCATGGACCCTATCAGTTTTAATCTTTCTGCTTCCTGCTTCCTAAGTTCCTCTTCCATTTTCCTTTTCCTTTCTTCTTCTTCACTCTTGGAAGCTTCTTCTGCTTTTCTAGCTGCTTCTTGTTCAGCTTTTCTCTTTTCTTCCTCCTCATCTTTAAGCCAGCTTTCGACTTCCTGTGCTAGTCTCCTAGCATCTTCATCCCTTTTCCTAGCCTCTTCTTTTGCTACCTTTTTCTACTCCTCTTGTCCTTTCCCACCTTTAGTAGTGATTTTCTTTTTAGATCTTCTTCTCAATGCAGTTATGTTTTCTGCATTTCAAAAAATTGATTCGTCTTTATCCCAGTGGCTTGTATACTCAAAATGTACATTTGCTTCCCTGCAGTGCTCTGCCACTTTATTTCGGGAATCATTCCTGTGGAAATTTATTTCCCTAAAATGGAATTTCCCCAATTCTTCAACAAATTCATCAGCTTTCTTAACTCTTGTGAACTTATAGCTTCCCAACCTGAATGGTAAGGGAGGATAAGTTGCCTTCTTATGTTTAAATAGAAAACTCCCTATGCCATCCAAGAAGATCTTCCTGACTGCCTCCTTGTGTACCACATAATTAGTGGCATACTTTGGAAGTAGTGAAGGTGCTCTGGAGAATCCATACATTCTGATATCCAGTCCATCCTCCGTTAAGTAGTAATCCGCATATTCTTCTATAACCTGCAACGCTTCTTCTGACATGCAATTGCATTCTTTTAAGAAAATCAATGTATATAAGGCAATAATGAAGTGTTCACACACTTCTCTATAGTGACTGTGGTACTTGTGTACCCACAGTGGCTTGTAGGCTGAGTAGACTAGTGTTCTCTCTCGGTCCCAAATACACCTCAAGTTTGGGAAGGGTTGGTTGCACAGTATATAATCAATTAGTATAGAGCTCATGTAGAACTCTAATTTTTTCTGGGACACTCCTCCCAAGGCTAAAGCAATGCAGGCCGAGAGGCTGTTTGATACAATGTTCACCCAGTTGAACACGGTACCTTAGGTTGCAACATAGAAGATGATAGGAACCCAACCCAACTTAAAATTTTTATCACAGGCTCTCCCGAAAATCCTATTTAGCATCATGGAAATGAACCTATAAGGGGTGCTTAAGGTGGCAGTTTCATATTCCCCTGATGGCCTAGTTCTGAAACTCTTGCTAGGTACCAACATTCTTTTCATTGTCTCGACTAGGTCCAGATTAATTTTCTTTAGCCAGTATTTAGTCAAGTATACCTGGGCCTCCGGTAAGTGGTACGCTAGTGAAATGTACCCAGGGCTATAAGCAGCATAACCCTGTTTGTCAACATTGGCCAAAATCATGGTAGTTACATCTGCCCTGGGAAGAATCCATCCAATCACCTCTGAGCATGGGAAAAGCTTAGGTCTGGTAGCAACCCTCATCAAAGTAGATCTCTCTATATTTGCATATATAGTTTCCTCCTCAAAACCTATGTCAAGTACTTCCTGATGTGTTATTAGTTTATATATTTCCCCCCATTTATATTCAGGTTCCACACCCACTATGCATCTGGTGTCTTCGTAAATGTATTCAACCTTGGTGACAATTTCAACATCGGGTTCCTCCTCCACCATAGGGGATTTCTTCTTCTACCTTTTAGACATCTCATATTCAGAAAGATTTCCCTGTCATACACAAAATCCTTTAGGTCCTATTGAGCCATTTCTAAATAATATTCAAATAATGGAAACAAACTACATGAGCATTTACCTCATTTTGGTTAGTCATGGTTGAAGCTATGAAAAATAAACAAACAACATTCAACTACCAAGTGTTCCTACACCAACAAATCTACAAAAGAGCTAAAACCTACCTATGACTAAAATTTGCATAATCGACTCATAACATCATGGCCTCATTAAACGAAGAAAATCCCCCCCTGTCAAGGAAAATAGTCTCAAACTACCCCCAACGCTATGAATTAAAACGTCCTATTCCCAATCTCGTTCGAAAGGAGGTGCACTTCAAAAAACCGTTACCATACTCCCATATAGGCGAGCGATTCAAAAGTTGGGAAACCAAAACCTCGGTACTTTGAAATGAACAAGAAATGCTTTCCTCTGTAAACTAATCGGGAACTACCCTCCCCAGATAGCCATACACAGACTTGGGGAAACTAGTGTAGACAGCATAACGCCTGTTTGCACCGGTTTCCCAAGAAGCCGGGTGCAGGTCACAAACTCATTACGACAACGAATTTAATCATTCAAGAAACAAAAAACCCCCCACCGGACAGCCATGAACTATATAAGCACTGAAAATGTGCAAATAGGTATTCATTAATCGCAGGGGTGGGAACTAACCAAGGGAAACAAACCCCAGTTCAACAATTCAAAAAGGAAGTGGTAGCAACGAGAAAAAAATGGCCTACCTGGAAAGGCGTTGTGCGACTAGTGAGAAGAATCCGCGGACTTCCACGGTGGCACCACCTGGGAACGAGGTACTGACAGTGAGTACAAATGTCGTGTTCGAAATGATAACGATAGCGTAGGACACAAGTTCACAGGAATAATAATAGAAAATAAAACCCCAAACCCCAATATATACCTCCTGGTGAAACAAACCGTCGGCGGGAAAATATGACCATCGGGCGGCAAAATGACTAGGGGATTGGCGATCATGTCAGTTTTTTCTCTGCAACGGAGTCTGATGAAATGACTACAAGATCCACAGTGTTAAATGGAACATCGGTAAGAGCAACAAATAAACGCTCCGCATCGGAGCTCACCAGACTAAGACATCGGACCGATAGTTGGTTGGAGTGCCGCAACAGCAGAAACCGTAATGACAACGAGTTTCGCAGACCAGTCAACATCGGAGGTGGAAAAAACATGACTTAAGAGAAAAGAGATTGGCCAAACGACAAACATAATCAAACTAAATCGGAAGAATAGTCCCTTCTGGAGCCGCAATAGTGGAGGAGAAGAAAACTAAGGACTCGTGAATAAAAAAACAGGCGGGGATCGGAAAAAAAAATAAAAACAACCATCGAAGGGCTCGCAATACATCATCCGCAACAGCAGAAACTGTAGAGTCAACATGTTCCGACGGTATTCCAATAAGGCCACCGATAATAAGAAAATAACAATAAAACGCATCGGAGGCAAACATGCCTTGGATTGGACCGTCTTTCAACTGCATCTCCACAATGGCGGGTGCATAGTTAACTATATTTCCGATTCATAGTTTCAACAAATTCCGACGACGGGGTAAGAAACCAATATAAGTCATAAAACGTCATTGGCATAAAGGTATTATGTGAACAAACATTAGTAAAATCAAGCAAAAATCAAAAAGCTGAGTAAAACCGAATTAAAAGGAGGGTCCCGAAATTTTTTAGAATTTTGGGAAATTGTTGCAGCTGCAACAGAATTCTATAATGAGTGGTCTTTTAGAAGCCGAGTTTGTAAAGGTAATGCATTTTGAATATGCAAAATAAATGTGGGATAAACTCATTAGTAGCTATGAAGGAAATGAAAATGTAAAAGATGCCAAACTTCAAACTTACAGACTGAAATTTGAACAACTAAAGATGAATGAGGATGAGACTGTTAGTAAATATTTCTTAAGAGTTGAAGAAATTTTCAATGCCATGAAGGGTCTTGGTGAGAATATTGGGGAAGCTCCTCTTGTTCAAAATATTTTGAGATCTCTACTTGATAAGTTCAATCCAAAAGTCTCTGCAATAGAAGAAATGAATGATATGAAAACCTTATCTATTGACCAACTTCTAGGAACCTTATATGCCTATGAAATGAGGGTCAGTAAAGATAAATATACCATTAGAGAAGCTTCTTTTAAAGTAGACAAACATGCATATTCTGAAATGGAATATTTTGAGGAAAAATTTGTAAGAAGACTAAAAACTGAATTAGGAAAATATAAAGGGAAGTTTCCTTTTAAATTTTTCAATTGTGGTAAGGTAGGGCACTTTGCATCTAAATTCCCTTATAAAGAAAAAGATCAGAATTCTGTTAATGAAGAGAAACACACATTTAAGAGATACAATAAAAACAATAACTACAAAAAGAAAAGTTTGTGTGCAAATGATGTTGATCCCTCAGAAGTTATAGACAGCGAGTCATCTTGTGAAGATAAATTGAATGATTTTATGCTTATGGCCATAGAATATATTGAAGATGAATATGCTAGAAGTGATGTGAATGATGAAGATGTTGTAGTTGATATGGAAGGTGAGTTGATTAGTGCACTGGAAGAAATTGACAGACTCATACTAAAGAAGAGAAAACAAAAACAATTGCTAATGCAGTATGAAAAGAATGTTAAAGAATCGTGTACAAAATGTATCTTGCTAAAGGTAGAAATAGAAGAAGAAAATAAAATAAGCAATATTCTAAAAAAACAATTATCACAGAAAAAGATGAGATGTGAATCATTGTAGGAAGAAGTAGTGAAATTCAAAAAAGAATTGGAGAAATTTCAATCTCTCTATCATCAAAACTTGTCAAGTATTAAAGCTTCAGAAGAACTAAATAGCATCCTGAGTAAGCAAAGATATACTTTGAACAATACTGGTATAGGTTATGAAGAAGGTACAAGTAGTAGTCAATTGGAAAACAAGGAAACAACTAAGGTGATTAACTTTCAAAACAAAAATCAACCTGAGTACACAAAGTCAACAAATTTCATTAGAGCTGAAGCGAATAAAAACAATAGTGAAGTTAAACTAATGAGCGGTAAAGATGATATATCTACAAGAATAGATAGCAGTGCTTTGCAATCAAGAAAGCATGAAGAAGAGGTAAAGAATAGAATGAAAAGGCAATCTATTTCAAGAAAACAACCAAAATTCAGGTACCAATTTTTTTTCAATGGTTACTGTTATTGTTGTTCTGACTTTGGTCATAAAGCTGTAAATTGTGTTTTTAACTTTAGAAACATACATCGAAGAATGTTTAGCAATAACCAAATGCTGCAAAATAAAGTGAAACAATCAATGAGCTAGCAAGTGTATCATTCTATTCCATCTCCAACTAGAAGAAGAGATCATGCTAGAAATATAAATTCTTTTGAGTTGTTGTACAACATGCCAGAATGCTATATTTGTCATAATTTTGGACACAAAGCCATAGAATGCTATTTAAAGAATTATGAATCAGATTCAATAGTAGATTATTCAGTTAAAAAGGCAAAAGTATGGAAGAAGAAAGAAAACACCCAGTGTGGGTTAGTGCTTTCTGCTCAAAGATAAAAGGACCCCTGGTATATTGACAGTGGATATTCCAAACACATGACTAGGGATAAAAGTAAATTTGTATCTCTGAGTGAACACAAATCAGGAGATGTAACTTTTGGAAATGATGCTCCAGGGAAAATCAAAGGCAAAGGGTTGGTAAGTCTGAATAGTACAGGAAAAGCTCAAGATGTATTGTTTGTAGATGGATTGAAGCATAATCTTCTTAGTGTCAGTCAGGTATGTGACAAAGGATGTGAAGTTATTTTCACCTCTAAAGAGTACAAAATAAAATCTATATCTTCAGGACAATTGGTTGTCAAAGGTATAAGAATAGAAAACAATGTCTATGTTTTGAAAGAAGATAAGGAAGAGTGTCATCTAAGAAAGTATGATGAGAGTTGGCTATGGCATAGAAGACTTGGACATTTGAATTTTGATTATTTAATCAAGATTAGAAACAATGGAGCAGTAAAATATTTTCCTAAGATATCAAAACCATATGAATCTGTATGTAAACCCTGTCAAATGGGAAAACTGACTCGAACTTAGTTTAAATCCAAGATCTTCACATCAATAGATTAAACTCTTCAATTAGTGCATGTGGATTTATGTGGACCATCAAGAAAGGAAGGCACGGGAAAAGAAAACTATTTTATGTTGGTTATTGATGATTATTCTAGACTAACATGGCTTGCTTTCCTAAAAGAAAAATATGAAGCATTTGAAAAATTCAAAGTATTTAAGGCTTTGATTGAGAATCAAACAAGAAAAAGATTAAAAGAAGTAAGATCTGATAGAGGAGGAGAGTTTTGTTCAAAGGACTTCAAAGAATTCTGTGATGAATAAGGAATCAAAAGAGAATATACAATTTCAGGGACTCCACAATAAAATGGAGTAGTTGAGAGACAAAATAGACCAATTCAACAGATGGCAAGGTCAATGATGAATGAAAGAAATATTTCTCAGACATTCTTGGTAGAGGCAATTCACACATCTGTTTATATTCTTAACAAATCCCACTTAAGGCCAAACAATGATAAAACTCCTTATGAGTTATGGTTTGGAAGACCTGCTTCAATCAAGCACTTTAAAGTCTTTGGAAGTAAATGTTATATCAAAAACAATGATGAACATCTTGGCAAATATGATGATAGGGATGATGAAGGTGTCCTTTTGGGGTATTCTACAAATAGTAAAGGATACAGATGCTATAATAAGAGTTTACATAAAATGGTCGAAGACATTGACATTAAAATTGATGAAGGTATTCCTATCAAAGACATTCAGATAAGTAGTGTTGAATCAAATACAGAGGATACAGCTGATGAGGAAGAAAAACATGTCCAAGAATCAGAAAAGGAAGACTCTGAGTCAGATACTGAAGGTACAGATTCACAACAACAATCAGTAAAAACCCTCTTCAAGAATTATTCAAAAAAATCATCCTGAAAGTCAGATTATTGGTAACAAGAATGAAGGTGGACAGACAGGAAGAAAGTTACTCAAGGATTCAAAACAGTCTCACATTGATTTTCTATCTATAATAGAACCCAAGAATTTTTATGAATCTAGTGAAGATGAATATTGGATAAAATCCATGAATGAAGAGCTTGATGAGATTGAAAAGAATAATACTTGGGAACTTATTCCTAGACCCACAGACAAAAATGTGATTGGTTCCAAATGGATGTTTAAGAATAAAATGAATGAACAAGGACAAATTGTTAGGAATAAAGCTAGATTGGTCTATAAAGGGTATGCTCAGATTGAAGGACAAGATTTTGATGAAACCTTTGAACCTGTGGCAAGAATGGAAGCTATATAAATGTTTCTGGCTTATGCCTATCACAAGAAGTTCAAAATTTATTAGATGGATGTCAAGTCAGCATTTCTCAATGGAGATCTAGAAGAAGAATTTTATATGTAATAACCTGAATGATTCTCACTAATAAACAATCCTGATTATGTCTGCAAACTAAATAAGGTTCTGTATGGATTGAAATAAGCACCTAGAGCCTAGTACTATAGATTAGACAAATATTTACAAGAAAAAGGATTCAAGAAAGGAACTATTGATAGTAATTTGTACATCTAAACATAAGGTGAANTTGGAGAACTGTCATATTTTCTTGGTCTTCAAATCACTCAGAGTTCTGAAGGTCTGTTTATCTCCCAAAAGAAGTATCTAAAGGAAATGTTGAAGAAATTTAAGATGGAGGATTCTTCACTTGTTAGTACCCCTATGATTGTTGGATGCAAGCTTAGAAAAGATGATATTTCACCTGATGTTGATCAAAGAACATATAGGTCAATGATAGGCAGTCTTCTGTACATCACTGCATCTCGTCCTGATATTATGCATGCTGTTGGAATGGTAGGAAGAGTTCAGTCTACTCCTAAACAAAGTCATTTGGTTGCTGTGAAGATAATTTTCAAATATATGAAAGGAACAATGAATTATGTTGTATGGTATCCTAGAAATCAAAATTTTCAGTTAATTGCATATTCATATGCTGACTGAGCAAATTGTTTGGATGAGAGAAAGAGCACAAGTGGAGGTGCATTCTTCTTAGGTGGTTCATTAGTGGCATGGATGAGTAAAAAGAAAGGTTCAATATCTTTTTCTACTACTAAAGCTGAATACATTGTTGCTGCCACCTACTGTACACAGGTACTATGGATTATTCGGACTCTTGCAGATTTGGAGGTGAAATATACTGAACCCATCCCCATTCATTGTGACAACGCAAGTTCCATTAGTGTGTTTAAGAACCCCGTATTGCATTCTAGGACTAAGCACATTCCTATCAAGTATCAATTTCTAAGAGAGCAAGTCACAAACACAGTAGTTCAATTGAATTTCATTCCTTCTAAGGAACACACTGCTGATATATTTACTAAGCCATTATCAAAGACTCAGTTTGAATATTTCCGGCAGAAATTGGGTGTCATACCCGATTCCAACTAATCTCCTCACTTTGATAGGGGGAGATTGTGTTTATTCAACATCTAATAGGAGTTTGAAGTGACAAGTATTTGAGTCTATCTTGATAAGGGGATTTGTTTTGTTCACAGTATTTTTTTGACATTGATGTCAAAGGGGGAGAAGTTCATTTAATTGGAAAAAATAGGTTGACAAATCAGAAGAAGGTGCTCCAGAAATTTTGGGTTTCCATCAATGCCAAAGGGGGAGATATTTGGGGAGATTATTGGCTAGACTAGCAAAGAGGTTTCTGGTTGTCATTGATGGCATTCATATTTAAGATGACGAAGATCAATGGTGGAAAGAAATTCCGTGGATCAGAGATGCAAGGTAGAATTAAGTTTTTGTATTTGCGGAGTCCATTAAAAAGTGAAACTTTGAAGGGATGAGATCGACACAAGGCAAGATCCACGGTGCTGAAACATTCCTCGAGTTGAACATGCCCAGATGAAGAAATTTTTTCAAATCATGGAATAGGTTAATTGATGGAAAGATCAGGTGGTTGAAAAAAGAGTGGAGATAGATCTACGGTCATGGATAATTCCACAGACTGAACTAGCTCGGAAAAAGTCAGGATTTCAATTCGTGAAAAGTGGTAGATGCTTTAGAGATCGATGATTACAAAAAGACATCGGGTTGATCGATGGGCGAGGTGAATTCCACGTTCTAAAGATGTTCACTTGATCAGAAGTGAAAGAATTGGTGGAATGTTAAAGTTTTCAAGTTTGGATGGTTCTGATGAAGACATATTATAGATCAATGGTTGATGTTGATTCGCCAAAATCAAGCTGTGCAGGTTGATAGTGTTGAGATTTTGTAAAGCAAAGGAAGTTTGTGAAGCGCTTAAAGGCATAAATCAATAAAATGTCAAAAAATGTTATGTGTATAATCTAATGGTAACATGTAGTTATAGAATGATAATTGATTCTTGATCAGGAATACGAAAGGTTGGGAAGCAGAAGCAGTTGAGGTGTACGTGTATAGAGGTGAGTTGAAGCGAACTGTGTATTACCAGATGTTCAGTGGATATATTGAACTTGGTAAGTAAAGAAGAATGATCTGAAGAATAGATAGAGTGAATATCAGAGACTAAGTATGCACAGACCTAAGACCAGACAATGAATGAAATAGAGAATAGGTAGAAGAGGCAGAACAAATGAGAAGTAGAGATAAAGAAAACCAGAAGAAGAATGAAGACAATTATCGAGTATAGCATAATGAAAGCAGAGCAGAAGAACATAATAGAGATGAAGTGGTAAGCATCATTATATCAGTATCATTTTATTGTATTGATTCAAAGTAATTCTAGAAAAAGAGGGTGGTAGGGTGGTGCTAGAGAGGATTGTTGTCCTCAAGATTCAGTGGGTGCTAAAGAAATTTGAGAGTTGGTGCTCTTTATAAGTTGGTGCTTGTAATTTAGAGGTTATAGCCTCATTTTAATAGGAGCTCAAAGAAAGAGAATATGTACAGAAGTTGAAGCTTCCCTAGCATCCTAAGAAGAAGAGGTTTTTCCCTTTATGGGTTTCCTCATGAAATATGTGTCTGTGTGTATTTTGTGTGATTGAATGATGATGGTTTGCTTTACATGTTAAATATGATGCAACAGAGTTTCTGCTAATAAATAATGAATATAGAATTCCTCATAACATATTGACTGTCATAAAACTTCAAGGATAATTTTTTTAAAAACTTGTATAAGATTGTATAAGCACAGAAATTAACTGATTCACCCCCCCTCTCAGTTAATTGAATACTTACAACAATATGCATTTGGATATACTTCTGGATACACCAATGTTTAACACCTACAAGATGGAGTAAGTTCTTCTTCATAATTTATCTGGTGTTCCTTTTTTAGTCACCTTTTAAACATATGTAATCCCAATCAGTTGCCGATCATTTTATTTTTTATTTGAATGGCACTTTATCCCACATCACCAAAGGAAACTAATATGTTAAAATTTATATTCGACATTGATTTCATAGGTTAGTAACTTGTAGTGTGTGAGCTTGGCATATGGTGCTTCATCTAATTCTTGGAGAGTTGGTAGTAAATTTGGCTAGTCTCGACTAAGAAATAGGAAAGAGACGAAGGAGCTATATTCAATATTGTTTTTGGTCGTAGCATGTTGGCTTAATTATTGGTACCAAGTCATATGCAAGAGGTCATGGTGAATTCCATAAAGGGACACATATTAGTTCATAGTTACTATTGATTGTTTCAATAGCCTTGTTAAAATTGCCCCATTTTTCTCCAATCTTCGTTATAAATTTTAATTCAACAAACTCTATTGTATCAATATGATATATGTATGCTTGAAACCATGTTTTATGATTTTATAATAAACATACTTCAATTTCTATATGCGGGATGTATAGTGAAATTTTCCCTTGAAACCAATTATCTGGATCTTTCTCTTTATTGTATCGTATATATCATATAATAGATGGGAATTTCTTCGCTTTTGTCATTATTAGTGCATGAGTAATAGGTAACATAATCTACTAAGAAAATTTTCTCTACCTTAGCTCGCTAACATTTGTATTTCTCTATGTTAGAAGAACATAGAATGTTTTCAGTATCATTTGGATCTTGTTGTAACAATATTGGTATCTTTAACACATACATGATGTTGGAATTTCCCCCTTCACCCCAATTTCAGACCTTCTTGGTACGACAACAAAGCCCAAGATACTGTCCTGATGGATCAAGACTCAGTCGAGAGCAATTGCGATGTAGGTGCAGTCTCATCGAAGATATCTCTTATGGGTAATTGCCAGAACCAGGTTTCTGCAGTTGGGTGGGGATTTCTCCTCTCATGTCACCTTACCAACTCACTTGACCAAGCCCAATGGATTTCTTACTTATAATTATTATTCACATTCAATATACTACTCTAATTATTCATTGACAGAGATTCCAATAGTCAATATAATTCCTTATTAGTTATTCCAACTAACAATAGAGCAATTGATGCATGCAAGAACTATGTATAAGCAAATACATAAGCCCGTATTCACAAAATACATTCATGTGGAACAAACACATTCATCAAATACACATTGGCATAGTATTTAACGTGGAAATCCATCTGGGAAAAACCAGAAAGGTGCTCTTCATCTGGAATGAGAAATATATGGCACCTTTCGTCTCCACACTCATCTTGCAGACTCTATCCTAGATATTCTTCTACACTCTATACAAAATTCTCTCTCCTCTCATGATCTTTGGAATTAGATCCCTAAAGTTTCATCTCCTTCAGTCTATTATTGATCTGCACACATCCTATATTGACTCACTCTTCTATTCTACAACTCGTCGACTCTTAGACTCTACAAACAGACATAGACCAACTAGGAAGTAAGAAACCAACTGAATGAACAGGAAGTAACTCACACACAGCTTGGGTGCTTCCTTTTATAGACTCTTTACATGTCGTAATCATCTGACTTCATTATGTTAGCTGAAAGGATTTCATTCCTATTCTCATACATTTCCATTACAACTCTTAGTAGGAACTATCGACCCAAAATATAAAGATGATTTTATTCCATAAAGCATGCATGACTCCATCCAACTTCTTACCCATGATATCTCGAGCAATCATTTTCAACTAATGCACGCCTTCTATCTTGGTTCCTTCCATCATGGCTAATATCATCGCATATTTATGTTTTGTCATGGAATTCTTCCCTCGTGGATGCTTCTTTCACAACTTTCCTTCTCTCACTATTGCTTCTGTATTATCTCCTCCTCCATCACAACTTCCTCTATCATACGAGCAGACTCTTCATCTTTCGATCAGAATTCTAACTAAATTTTGCCTATCTTCTCCTAGGGCTAGTAGACCCCCAACACTCACCTATGGCTCATCCCGAGCCACATTGCGCTATTCCAAAGCTTTTGTTGTTGTGGCAATCTTACTTTGAAAATATTGGAAGATTTTTACTATTTTCTTTGACTCTTGTTGCACGTATTCCTCTACCTTCTACAAGTTTTTCACAAGGTCTGAAATGATGTGTTCATAAGTTACAAGTCTCGTGGAAACTGTTGCTTGTTGTACTTTTTGATGTACAGGTTGAATAATGCTTGTAACTCTTTCTGTGTTGGTTTGCAATTTGGTGACTTTGTAGGTCCTCTACTGCTGTTGAGTTCCTAGCGTTATGACTTGTTGCTGTAAATTTTTCATATATGTAGCCTTATACAATTTTTTCAACTAAGGGGAATTTCTTCATTTAATTTTTCAACTGAGTTGCCTCATTCTCAGCAATGCACAACTTCTTTGTGATTTTTTCTAACTTGACATCGTCGATTAATGCTTCCCATGTCTGAGAAAATTGCTTGACTTCCTTAGCGCATAGTGCCTCTGATTCTTCTATTTTCTTTGTAGCTTCTATTGTTGTCAGTATTATCTCTTCTAGCACCTGTGGGGGTGTAGTGGGTTTTACCTATGCTTGTAACTCTGCAACCTTTTTGAAAAGGTCCTCTGTTATTTCACTAAGTTGAATGAATTTGGACTTTGAAAAAATTTCCTCTGTTATTCCTTCATCGAAAAAATTGTTACAAGCAAGTGCTACAACATTTTGGAGCCTATGTCTATCATCCTCCCAGGTCTTGGATTTATATTTAGTTTCTTTGATTGTTTTCTTCATCTTACTAACATTCTTATTTTCTACTTTTTCCTATTTGATCAATGCACCTTCTCTTACCTTCATTTCCATGACTGTGACATTCTACATTGCATAGACTTCATATAGAGACATCTGCGAAAAATTGATTGTAACATGGCCCAAGTTCCTCTCGAATGTAACAGAATGAACTGAATACTTGGGTACGAATAGTAATAACATCTAGTCGTTCATTCCATGAGTCCTTCACATGATCAGGAAATAAATGGAAATGTATTTCTCCTTTCCGTCACATTGGTTGATTGTTCAAATGATTATTAAGAAACTTTTATGAATGTTGCCACTCACCTGTTACATTAATGGTAGTTATTATACAATAAATATGGAAGTGACTAAAAAGCACACCACCAAAATATCTTTGGATTTTAAATTAATTACGGTTTCCTTTTAATTAATTATGGTCAGATGTCATTTCTATGACTCTATTTTGACTTGTGACATCATCACTCTTGCTGTAACCGTTATCCACTCTTCGACATTTTCCTTTTCCTTGTAACAGATGGATTGTATTTGCCCTTATTTCTCCTATGACATACAAAGAGTTTGCAACAATTTTCCTTTCTTTGCAACTTACTAGAAGTCTGCGACGGTCTTTGCTTCTTCTTTGCGACAACTGATTTCCTAGGATTAAAACAAAATTTTCAAACGTTTTTTTGTTCTCTTTTCTTGTTTTATTTTTTTCATCAATCAAGTCATGAATATCTTGATAAGGATTTTGTTGAATACCATTTACCATTCATTTTACAAGTTTTCCATCCAACTTTTGCATTTGCACTGCACCTCTGTCACTGATATACGTCACAATATATTGTCCTAACTAGTGTGTTTTTATCTCACCTAAATGCTTTAAAATTTTCTATCATATAGAAGAACAAGTCCTCCGACCTAAAATTTATTGTTCTTGATGTGGTGATCATGCCATACTTTCTGTTTTTATTTCTCAACGTTTTGATGATATCCTGCAACAAAATGATCTTCTTCCAAATGCATCAGTTGTGGCAGTCTTTCCTCAACAACACCAACATCTATCATCTCTACGATTGCAAAAATCCTTAGGATGGGTACAATGTATTCCATGGGAATAACAACTTTTTTTCAATATACCAAATGAAATGGAGTTCGACCTGTTAACTTTTTACAGGTCGTGCAATACGCCCATAGTACTGCAGATTTTTTTTGATCCCAAACATCTCTTTAGACATTGCAAATTTTTGTCAACGCATTCTCAAGTAATTTGTTAAATTATTTGACAACACCATTATATTGAGGGTGATATGTCATTGTATTTCTATGCTGAATATGGAATTATTCCATCAGTTTCTTAATCAACTGGTTGACAAAGTGTGTTCCTTGGTCGCTTACCAAAATTTTCAGGAATCCAAATCTAGTCACAACATTTTCAGATAAAAAATTAGCAGTACCCACATGAGTATAATATTTTATTGTCGTTGGTTCAGTCCATCTGGTTAGGTATTCAGTCATAATAATTATATATATTGCAGTTATGCGCTTCCCTATTGGACTAATAAGGCCCACAAAATCAATGGCCCATTTATAGAATTCCTGCATAGTTATTTGGGGTACTAATGACATTTCATCTCGTCATGACCCCTTTTCGGTCCTTTGATAGACATCATAACTGCGATAGTATTCTAGGGAATCTGCATGTATGGTGGGCCACCACTATCCCTCTTTCAATATCTTTCATACTGTAGATTTTCCAGCAAAGTGGCCTCTTGTGAAACCAACATGTGCTTCATTTAGTATCGTCGGTTGCTTGTGTTCCAAGATGCAATGACGAAGAATCTCATCAGGGCCCATTTTATATAACTGTCCAGTGATCAACTAGAATTCTACAGCTCACACAACTAACTATTTCTTCTATGCAGTAATAAATTCATCTGGTCCATAACTCGTACTAAAAAATTGTATAATGTCTCTGTAGTGATCATCAAACATTGTTATCACAAATAGTTGTGCAACAGGGAGACTATCATCAAGTTTACCAGGTTTGTCATTGTTTTCAATCCTCGACAAATGGTATGGTCTTGAATTCAGTCGACCCAGTTTAACAATGAATTCAACGTCAAATTTCTAAAAAGTGAGAAGCCATTGACAAATACCCCCCCCAACACTGGCTAGTTTTCTAGGTATTTCAGTGTTGAATGATCTGTGTACGTTTTGAAATGTCCACCTAGCAAATAGTGTTTGAATTTTTGCAGAGCATATACCATATCTAGTCCCTCTCTTTCCATCATTGTATAGTTCTTCTCTATTGTGGATAATTTTCTGATGGTGAAGGAAATCAGATGATGAATCGACACTTTTCCAAGCTGCACTATTACCACACCGAGAGATATAGACGACACATAAACATGTACATGAAATTCTTTTTTCTAGTCTAGAAATGCAAGTATGGGTGCTATAACCATATTTTTCTTTAAAGTTTCCATACTGTCTTGGAAAATTTTCGTCCATTGGAACTTAACATATTTTTTCAATAACTTCTCCATCAGAGAAGTCACCCCCACATATCCTTTGATAAATTTTATGTAGTATCATTTGTGTCCCAATGTTTCTCTTATTTGCTTCACTATGGTAGGTGGTGGTAGATCGACGATGATCGCAATTTTAGCAGGTTTGACCAAAATTTCATTGCGACAAACTACATGGCCGAATAGAATTCCAAATGAGGCACAAAATATACATTTCTTTAGGTTCAGTGACATTTGATATTAGTGACAGTGTTGTAGCATTATCCATAGCCTCTCAATATGATCCTTAATGAGCCCAAATTTTTTCCAATCGTTGAGTTAGACCTCAATAAATTTATGAATAAAATATTTGAAGGCAACAATACTATTATAGAAAAAATAGTAGGAGCAATCTTGAGTCCAAAGGGCATTACCGTGTATTAGAAACACCCCCACTCCATTGCAAAGGTTTTCTTGTGTCAGTATTCCTTTGTGATTCTAATCTGATGGTATCTAGAGAACCCATCAGTGAATGAGGAAATTTATTGACGCTTGACACTCTCTAGTACTTCATCTATAAATGGAGTCGGATCTGGGTGTTGTAAACAATCATTGTTCAATTTTCTGAGGTCAACACAAATCCACACTTCACTAGTAGTCTTTTTGTCTTGCACAACTATTGAGATGGTCCACTCTGATTCTTCTACAAGTTCTATGATACCTGTATCTAACATTTAATCCAATGTTTCCTTGAATTTTTCTTTATACCGCGGATTCAGTCATCATGGTCGTTTCTTGATAGGTTTTGTGTTGAGATTTAAATGTATCTTCATTTTGCCAAGGTCTATGGCAATCCATTTCATCTCTGAGAATTTCGTAGGGAACATACCTTAAAAATCATGCAATAGATCTGTGATTTTCTCGATAGTCTCATCATTCCAATAATCTTCAATCTTGGTAAATATTGGATTCTTCGGGGTGCCAATATTTATTTTCTTCAGTTTTAGTGGATTTGAGAATTGGTCACTAGAAATACCAAATCCTTCCACTACGCGCGCACCTTCGGAATCAGGTATGTTTATGTCAAGTGGGTTGCCATCATCAGGTTCTCCCATCACATTATAAGACTCCATCTAGTGTTGGATTGTTACGCCACGTTGATTGAAGTTTGGCATTGTGACAGGGATATCTTCAAATATATTTATCCCAATTACTTGGAATGTGACATCAATCGACAAATCATCATTAGGAAATTCAAATGTGTTTATGTAGTTAGTAGCTAATTCATCCCATTGAATAGTTCCTCATCTCATTTCAAGTGATGTATACCAGCTCCTTGGTATCATGTCTAATGTGTGTATGAACTGATGAACCCATTCTTGTCACACGAATTCCTCCATGTCGTACAAAAATACTCAATATGGTCGACATGAAAACTATCATGGTTGTCCACAATTGTAACATATTATTTGGACTCTTCCATTACCAAATCCTCCTCCTCGTTCTCGACCTTAAAAATTTCCACCCGTGCTAGGTTGAGGGTATTGTTGCTGCAGGTATCGATTTTCTGGATACTGGGGCTAAGGATACTGATCTTGTGGATATTGATCTTGAACCCACTCAGTTTGCATCTTCTCTTCTTTTTTCATTAAATAAGTGTCAACATTTTTCTCTTGCAGCAGCTGGAATGCTCTGCAGTCCTTCTCATCATGGCCTACTAATTTACAAAATTTACAGTACAGACTAGCGAACATACTTACAATATTCTGCAAGTACAAACACTTTTCCGACCAATTGAATCTTTTATGGCATATTCTACAGCAAGGCATCCCTTATGTGTTTATCAGGTTCGGTTCTCCTGTTGCGACATAGTTCATGAATTTCAAGAAATTGTCCTTATGGTGTCCTTCAGTTCTGCATCTCGTACACCATATTTATTCTTGGAATTCCTTCCCCTTTCCAATGTCCTATAGTTTTAGCGTAAGGTTATACAGTTGCAACTGAATGCATCATTTCTACACCAGTATCTCATTTTGATGAGGATTTCTAGCTTCATGGGAAGCTCCAGAGCTTCAATCAATGACACAATCTTTTGTTGCATCAAGGGAATCCGTATGTGCGGTAATAACACTGCAATGAACCACTCTTTGCACTATACATCTAACATTTGGAAGCTTAATTTAGCCATAAACATCTTAAATCTATGGTCAAAGTCCCACACAGACTCCGTAGACAATTTCTTAATCTCTTTAATATTTGTAATACACTGAGATTCATATTTTGGCTTTTTGAATTCATCAATTAGTCATGATCAAATTTGGTCAAGCATTTTATGCTTGACTCCTGTCATAACCATAGAAAACTTCATATACTAGTCCAGTGCATGACCCCTAAGATTCATGATCATATGCACCTTCTTTATTGCTTCATCTTTGACCCGTCGCATGGTCCTATTGTTGGATGCAAGAGATCCCATTTTGAGTCATCAAAATGGGAGCCCCCATCAAATTTTTAATCCGCTTCTGAAGACATGATATTCTTATGGGAATCCTTAAACTGTAAGTTTCATGTTTGGACTTAATAAAACTTTTGGAATGCAGAAATCATAATTCTTTTATTCACAATAAAACTATTATGTTTGTTTCCGACCTTTTCCTGCTGCTAAAAGCGGGTTGCGGAAGCTGAAAAGTCATATTTCACAATTTTTTGTTTTCTTATTTTTTTGATTTCCTCTTTCTGCCTATGCGGAAAGCAGAACATGGAACTTCAATATTTTTCTTGTTCAAATAAATTTATTTCTGACTTCCACTTTCTGAAGGCGGAATATGAAATACGGAAACACCAAAATCCAATCTTTTTCAACTTTTATTCCCGCATTTTGAGTTTCCCGCCTTTATCTCAGCCATCCATTTATGCTAGATCTACGACTTAGAGTTGTTTTTCTGTTGAGGTTTGGGCTATTTAGTATGTCCGAATTTATGAAGTTTTATCATTTTCACTTTCGTTTTTACTGCATTTTGATATTTTTACTACGAATTTTTTATCGCTCAAGCTCATGATTTCCTTGGTTTTCAAAGCTTCATATCGGTAAGTTTTACCCTTCATGACCGTTTATTCTATTATTTCTAGACTGTAGCAATATTTTTACCATGCTTACTAAATTTCAGACAGAAATGGCGTCTACTACACCCAGAAGCACAAGTTCAAAAACTACTCTGCAAGAGCAGAAAATCAAAGACCCGAACGCTGGAATATTCACGGATACGAGTGGGCATGTATTTGAAACCCTACATATAGAATGGTCAAGAATTTACTCTATTTTCAAGAATGGCGACTTCTCGACAATCCCCGATGACCAGCCCACCTATGTTAGCTTTCGAAGTTCACAACTTCATCTTATTCCTTGAATACTTCCTTTTATTCCCTATATAGACCCGGTTAAGTTGGATAATGCTAACCCTAATGACCACACATTTAATGACCATATTGGTACCTTTGTGGCCGCTTTCAACCCTGACACTTTTGCCAAGGCTTATGCACGTGGACCTCCTAAATAGATCATGAGCCACAAGTTTCTAGATGAATCCATTTCCCTCTACAATTATGAGGAGGCAGTGAAATCCTGGAAGGAGAATCCATCTTTGTTTACTCCTCAACTAGGTAATTCTTACCCTATTTCTTAGTTTAGGGAACCATATTCATTGCTTGCGGCCATGTTCGGTCATTTGTATGGGTCAACAAATTGTTTGTTGTTTAAAGAATGGGTTTCGGCATCCCACCACATTCTACTCACAAGTGAGTCCTTCAATTGGGCACAGATTCTATTTGTGAAATTGAAGGAGGAAATTGAAAAGCATCAAAAGACTGCGGAAAATAGAAAACCAGGGTATGTGTTGGACATTTTCTATGCCCTTGGTTGGAATTGGCAGAAGGATTCCCTACCAGTGCACATTTACTATTCAGATATGTGGGAGGACAACTTTTTCCCTTAGGTGTATGAGATTTGCGACCTTTTCCTAGGGTCTATCTATCACAAAATTTTCAATTATGACACTCTAGAATTTTCAGAGAGATCCAGAGCATTGATTGCATTGCACGAATATTGGTATGTTGGAGAATATTTCTCCGACATCAAAATTTGGGGGAGAAATATAGTACATTTGCTGTTAAGAATAGTTCCATACCACATGGTACTACAAGAAATCTCCTTTCATATGGTCATTTATGGCGCTTTCCCTAAATTGGAAAATCCCAAAAGGAATGGTTGGCCTAAGTTTCCATTGAATTTAGATTCTCTTGTCCTGCAGAATTCTACCCATGCAACTTTGCTAGGTAAAAACATTTCAACTATGAACCTGAGAGAATCCCCTAGAAGAATGCATGATCCTAAGGCTAATGTGGCTAGTCTCTTTGCTCATGAACGAGTTAAGTTCCAATATGCACATGAAGATCTACCCGATGACTCCATTTATAGAGTAGTTGTCCAATTTCAGGAAGCATTAGGTAAGATCATTGATCCATATGTGAAGGCTCATGTCTTCAAATATCAAAAGGACTTGAAGGAATCCACCATCCACTTTAGGAAACTAAAGCTGGACGCAGAAGAAAAAATTCAAAGGAAAAATATAGAGAAAGAAGGAAAAGAGTAGGAAACAAGCTTGTCCTCTGCCTCAACTTTTGAGTCCAAATCTAAGAGTAAAGTTGTCATGGAAACCCCTGTGAGGACTCATTCCTCACAAATGTTGGAAACTATGCATAAAGGGGCATAATTCAAAAGGGGTTTTGTAAATCTCAATTCTCAACTCTAGACACACATAGAAGAGGCTGAACCTCAACCCAAGAAACATGGAACTCAGCTTGTTCTCCAATATGCACATGTACCAGAATCACCAATTGCTTGAATAGAGTACATACATTAGAAAGTGCCCAGAGAATAAAAAACAACACAAAAAGCTCCACTTTCTCTTCAAGAACAATTTCCTCTACAGATCCCTCCAGTCCAATAGGTAAAACTTCCACCCCATCTTGAAATTGAAGTTCATGAAATTCATAGTGACCTAGAGGAAGAAGTTGGGCCTACCACATGCCTTGTGAATATTATAACCTCTATGACATCTTCAATTCCTAATACACAATTGTTTGAAGGTATTTTTAATTCTTTATTTCCTCAATCTTCTTTTTATGAGTTAAATTTAAAAGCAATTCTTGAGGATACCACTAGAAACCCATCGGTATTGGAAGAAATGCCCAATACCACTCCCCTTTCTTCAGCACCTATTTAAGGGTTTACCTATGACTATTTCCATGTGGGTTAAACGTGCTCATAATATAACTCTGCAAGCAGCCTTTGCGCAGGCTATCATACTAGAAAAGGATATGTATGGAATTAAAGACAATCCTGATCAAGAACTAGAAAAAACTTCAACATCTAGCAGAAGGAAAGAGCATGTTGTTAAACCCACAACTCTAAATAAAGACCCTTACAAAATGGATAACATGAAGAAATTGCTACAAAATATTTCCAACGACATCGTAGATCTGAAAAAGAGCTAGTGGTGATAACCAGGGTAACACTATGAGTCAAGCGAGGCCATCGCTCAGAAGACCTTACCAACCTCCATTAAATAAACATTCGCCAAACCCCAGGGAAACACTCACCTCTGACAAAATCTATTCCATCTTTAGAGCCATGAATTCCTCTCCTCAAACTATGCATAATGATACTAGATAGGAAGCTCTAGAAACTATGTCTCCTACTAATGAACATGATCCATATGTGAATGCTATTAATTGTTTATCAGAGCTGCCTATGGAAGAAGAAGAACAGGAGGAATATAAAGAAGCTTTTTTTGACCTGCAACATTCCTACAACACAAGAAGTAAATGCTTGACAGATCAAGATACTCCACCAACAACATCTTCTCATGGAATAGGTAAAACAGTCACAATATAAGAAAAGGTAATCCCCGAAGTTGAATATAATTTAGTAGATGATATGAAGAGGGCCAAATCTAATATATCTTTGTTTGAAGTTCTCAAGATACCATCCATTAGAGAAAGTTTACCTAAAAATATGGTGTTGAATAAATCTAGAGAAGCTCAGTATCATAACTTAGAAATTTGCTCAAAGCCTGAATCCCAAGATTTTGGTACAAAGAGAGTCCCACCCTTCTTGCTGAATTTTGAGATTTTCAATATAAACATCCACAACTGTATGATCATTTCAGGGGCATCCTCAAATTTTATGCTTGTTTCTGTGTGTAGAAAATTAAATGCAATGTGGGAATCTTGTCCTATGCAGATAGTATAGTTAGATAGATATGGGGTAGAAGTCTTAGGGGAGATGAAAAACGTCATGCTGACACTGTCTGTTGATACTAGGATACACCAGATAGTAGACATAGTTGTGGCTAATGCTCTGGAAACATATGGTATGTGGTTAAGCAGAGACTGGTCTGAGAAACTGAAAGGATATTTTGCTATAGACTGGTCCCATTTGTGGCTTCCATACAATGGGAGGGCTAATTAGATCAAGATCAATAGAGAGCCTGTTATGAAGCAGACAGTCACAGATCTGAATGATCTAGCTGAACCAACAGTTTTTGTAAAAACAGTGGTTGCACACTACACCCTTGATTCTTACTTTGGTGATCTACCTGCTGACACTTCTCCAAATTAGAATATTTACAAATTGTTGGAAATCAATAATTGTAAAGTTATTCCATTTGTTGGTGAAATTGTACATAATGTATATCATGTTAATACCAATTTTAGATTAGATTTGTCATTGTGGACTCTCTTTTTTTATGGATCTAAGTCCAAATATGGTGCCGATGTAGGTTGTGTGCCTATTGATCCCAAAGGTGCCAAATGGATTATTATCTGCAGACTAGAAATTGAGTGCACGAATAACATTGCAGAATACGAAGCCTTGGTGCAAGGGCTTAAGAAAAAAATTGAATTGGGAGATGACATCATTCAATGTTATGGAGTATTGGAAATTATAGTTAAACATGTAATAAATCATATCCATTGCTTATCCCCCCATATTTTGAATTATCACAAATTAGTGAGGGACATGAAGAGCTCATTCAAATAATTTAACGTCAAATCTGTCCCAAGATCGAAATTTTTTGATGCAGACCTGTTAGCCAATATTGCATCTAGGCTCATCCCACCCAAAGTCCTTGCTCCTGATAATTTTTCCATAGAACTTATGCACAGGCCTTCCATACCCAATAACGTTACTAGATGGAAGATATTTGATGATGATGTCTAGATATTAGACTTCCTCACAGCCCATGATACTTTCAAATATTTTTCTATAGATGAAGTTGAACATGAAAAGTATTTATCCGATAATACTTTTCCTTCTAATTTGATTCCCAAGTCAGTCCTTAATTTAGAGAGAATATATGATTTGCAAGATAATTTCAAGGTAATCCAAATTGCAAAACATAGAGCTCCACTCTAAATCATAAGACTGTTAATTTGGGTATTTAGCAAAACCCTCAGCTCATCAATATAGGGCTCGCTTGTTCTCCTGAAGAGGGGAGGGATTTAGTCAAATTATGCAAAGAATACAAAGATGTTTTTGCATTGACCTATGGTGACCTTAAAACCTTTGATTCTTCCATAATGCAACAAAATATACCCTTAAACCCTGATGCAAGACCTTATCAACCAAAATCTAAGAAAAATGCATCCAAGTCTCGAACCATCTATAAAGAAAGAACTTGAGAATCTTTTGAAAGCCAGAATTATATTCCCCATCAAAAACACACAGTGGATTTCCAATTTAGTTCTTGTTCACAACAAAAGTGGAGAAATCAGACTGTCTGGATTTTAGAAATATTAATAGAGCATCCGAGAAAGATAACTACCATGTTCCATCAATGGAACAAATCCTACAAATAGTTTCAGGTGAGGAGATGTTTTCTCTTCTTGATGGCTATTCAAGATACAATGAAGTTCTTGTTACAAACTCTGACCAGTTGAAGACTTCCTTTAGAACACCCTGGGGCACATTTTCCTACATGAGAATGCCTTTTGGGATGATTAACACCGGTGCTACTTTTCAGAGAGATATGGGCATAGATTTTAGAGGTTTGTTACATAACTCTGTTGTTGTTTATTTATATGACATTACCATATTTATAAAAAAAATGATATGATCATTTATTAGCGTTAAGGAAAGTGTTTGATAGATGCAGGAAGTTTGGTATATCTTTGAATCCAAAGAAGTCGATCTTTGCAGTTATAGAAGGTAAAATTATGGGATTTATTGTTTCTAAGGATGGAATAATAATTGACCTAGAAAGGGTTGAAGCAATTGAAAAAATCAATCTCCCTAGTTCAAATAAGGCTATGAAATCTTTCCTTGGAAAGATTAATTTTGTTAAAATATTTGTTCCCAAATTTTCACAGATTGACAGACCTCTTCAGGACATGGTTAAGAAATATGTTGTATTTAAGTGGTCTGACATCCAGAAAGATGCGTTGAACAATATTAAGAAAGCTATAATGGAGGCTCCTACATTAATGCCTCCTTATTTTTCAAAAGATTTCATTTTATACACTTTTCTACTAATGTTTCTTGTGATTCCATGCTTATGCATAAAAATGAAGAGGTTGCAGAGATCCTGGTGTCTTTTATGAGATCTACATTCAAAGGAGCCGAATTAAATTATACACAGGTGGATAAACAAGCTTATACTGTTTAGAAGTTTGTGAAACATTTCAGGCTCTATCTGTTGAAGTCAAAGACAAAGATCATAGTCTCATACACAGCTATAAGAAACGTGATGATCCAAAAAGAGTTGGGAGAGAAAAGAGCTCACTAGATGACTGTGCTCCAGTAGTATGACTTGGAGATAAAACCTGCCAAGATGGTAAAAGGGCAAGGTTTTTGTTTAATGTCATCCCAATCAAATGATCCAGAGTAGGAACGACAATGTAATCATGAGGAATATATGCCAGCCAACACTATTGATGTTATTTCTGCTCGGTCATTTGAATGGTATGGCGATATTAGATCTTGTCTCACTCACATGTATGCCCCTCCAACCTTGAGTTCAAAAAGTGTAGGGATTTGAGGATTAAAGAAACCCCTTATCAATTTATTGATAATGTTTTTTTCCGCAAGAATTATGATGGTGTCTTTCTCAGGTGCCTTGAAAAAATGGAAGTTGATAAACTTTTGGTTGACATGCATGTAGGGCTTGCAGGTGGAAACTTCTCAAGAAAAACTACATCCCACAAGGTATTAAGAGTAGGGTATTATTGGCCGACGTTGTTTAAATATGCCTATAACTTTGTCAAAAAATGCGAGACTTGGAAAATATGCGCTAGAAAATTGAAGAATCCAACTTTTCCCCTTCAACCTGTCACTATTTAGTATACATTTCAATAGTGGGGACTGGATTTTGTTGGTAAAATTGCTCCTCCTTCTACGTTGCATCATAAATATATTTTCACTGCGACTGATTATTCCACTCGGTGGGTAGAAGAAATCCATCTAAAGGTTTCTAACACCAACTTAGTCATATCCTTTTTGGAGAGTAACATCCTTACTGGGTGCAGAATACCTGAGTCTTCGGTCTTTGACAATTCCTCCTACTTTAATTCAATTGATATTACTCATTATGCCCTTGAAAAGGGGATAAAAGTAAGGTATTTTGATAATTATTACCCACAGGGTAATGTCTTGGAAGAATCCTCAAATAAGAATTTGATCAATATCTTGAAGAATACTGTGGTTGACAACCACAAAGATTGGCACACAAAGTTTTTTAATGCTTTATGGGCAGATAGGATTTCTCCTAAAGATGACATTGGAAATTTTCCATACTGCTCGGTTTATGGTAAAGAGTTTGTCTTACCATCAAAACTTATTCTCCCATCATTACATATTTCTCAATATTGTTCACAAGATGATGAGTCATCCCCTCTCCAAGACCGAATTGACACTCTTCTTAAGTTAGAAGAGGAGAGGGGGAAATCTAAGAACAAGTTGTATCATCACCAACAATTGGTGAAAACATGGTTCGATGATAAGTCTTCCACCACTCATGAGTTTTAGATTGGGGATATGGTACTTAAGTGGGACAAACCCCACAAGGAAAAATGATATTATACAAAGTTTCAATGTCTGTGGTTGGGACCATTCATTGTTACATAAAAGATCGACCCCGGTACTGTCTGCTTACAGACGTTGGAGGGTCTTTCAGAGGCCTATCCTTCGAATGTCCATCTCCTCAAGAAGTATTTTTCTTGAGGTAAGTTTCACTTACCTGTACATAAGGTGTGGTTTGATCGATTTTCTTTTATTTTGGTTTGGTTCTATTGATTTCTTATTTCTTTTCTCTACAAAACATTGCTTGCTTACATTAGCTGATGGCATGTGGTAAAGTAGTCTATCCCTGGAAATTTCTGATTAAGGAATTTTAATTTGGATATGTCATAAATTTCTGCTTGGTTTATACCCATATCAATATCTTCATGAGAAGGAAATCCAGGATCTATACTGACCTTTTTATATTGAATCTTCATTTCCAATGATCACTATCTTTATCTGTCCTCATAATGATGATTGAGTTGTTAGAATTACAATTATATTCCTTCCAGATGTTTCAGTGATTGTGATAGCACATCTATAATAGCTTCTTTAACCTATGTTCTCTTTTGGTCTCTCCTTGATCACCTTGTAATCAATAAAAAATACCCCAATAAGTGTAAGATGCAAGATAGGGTCTCTTATCACAAGCCAACCTATCATGTTCATAGATGTGTTCGGTGAATGACATTACCATCAGCTGCTTCCCAACCTAGGGTAATGGCTTACAGTTTGCATTTGTAAATTCATTTTCTCATGATTTAATATACAACTTGTTGTATTCAAGGACATGGGGTCTTATCACAAGCCATGCTAACCATGTTCATGGACCTTACTTGGACTAAAATTACCAATAGGTGGTTACTAGGCCATGGTAATTACTTTTGGTGCAAAAGCCAAAATACAAGGAGTCTATTGATAGAGCTAGCTTGTTCAGTTTCCAGGTAAGACCTGTGTGTGGCATTGATCCTTACTACGGGATTGGTCTTATTACAACTTAGTTGTTATTTAAAAAAAACCATATTCAAGGTGATTCACGGTTTGAATATCATGATATAGATTCAAGGTTTTTATTAGAAGCTTATCTACAACTTCCCTCATCACTGGCATATTGTTTGCAGGAGTATCACGGTCCTTTTAAAGCTTTTTCATTTGTTGAGTATCATTATCAATGGTTATGGATTTTCCAAATGTCAATTGTATATTTTTCTCTACTAGATCTCGTTGTATACTTATAGGGTTTATTGGTTGATTATGAACTTAATACCTTTTCACACTGACATATCTTCTTTGAGTTTTTTTTTATAAAAATTGTACAGAGATAATTGATTCCCCCAGTGAGTCACCATTTGTTGCTAGCTGCAACAAATCCCATTTTGAGTCATCAAAATGGTACCCCCCATCAAATTTTTAATCGACTTTTGAAGCCATGATCTTCTTATGGGAATCCTTAAACTATAAATTTCATGTTTGGAATTAACTTAGCCTCATTTTTTGGGGGTTTTGTGGAATTCAGAATCCCCTTTTACCTTTATAAGTATTATTTTCTTATTCTTCCACTTTTCGCATTCCTTTTTCCTCTAAGGCAGATTGCGGAAATCCTTTTTTGGGCGTTTTCCGAAAATCATCTTTCTGACTTCCGGTTTCTGCTAAGGAGGATTGCAGAAGTATCATATTTTGTTTAATAAAAATTTTCTTTTCTGACTTCCGCTTTCTGCTATGGGAAATGCAGAAATTATAAATCTTTCATTTGAAATAAAAATGTTATGTTTGTTTCTGACTCCCACCTTGAGCTAAAAGCAGGTTGCAGAAGCCAGAAAGTCATATTTAACAATTTTTTGTTTTCTTATTTTTTCGCTTTCCTCTTATGCAGAATGTAGAATGTGAACTTCAATATTTTTCTTTTTCAAATAAATTTCTTTCTGACTTCTGCTTTCCAAAGGCGGAATGCGGAAGCCGGAAACACCAAAATACAAACTTTTTCAACTTTTATTCCCGCATTTTGAGTTTCCCTCCTTTATCTCATCCGTCTGTTTATGCTAGATCTACAAATTATATTTGTTTTTCCATTGAGGTTTGGAGTATTTAGTCTCTTCGAATTTATGAATTTTTACCATTTTCACTTGCATTTTTACAACACTTGGATATTTTTACTGCAAATTTTTTATCGCTCGAGCTCACGATTTCCATAGTTTTCAAAGATTCCTACCGATAAGTTTTACACTTCACAATCGTTTATTATGTTATTTCTTGAGTGTAGTAATATTTTGACCATGGTTGCTAAATTTTAGACAGAAATTGCGTCTGCTACACCCAGAAGCACAAGGTCAAAAACTGCTTTATAGGAGCAGAAAAGAAAAGACCCCAACGCTGGAATATTCACGGATATCAGTGGGCGTGTCTCTAAAACTCTCCATCTATATTGGTCGAGAATTTACTCTATTTTCAACAATGGTGACTTCTTGATAGTCCCCCATGACCATCCTTCCTAGGTTAGGATTCAAAGTTCGAAGCTTCATTTTATTGCTTCAAGACCTCCTTTTATGCCCTATACAGACCCAGTTAAGTGGGTGTTGGATCATGCTAACCCTAACGACCAAATGTTTAATGACCATATTGGTACCTTGGTGGCCGCTTTCAGCCCTAACACATTTTCCAAGGCTTATGCACTTGGACCTCCTAAACAAATCCCGAGCCACAAGTTTCCAGATGAAGCCACTTCCCGCTACAATTATGAGGAGGTAGTGAAATCCTAGATGGAGAATCTATCTTTGTTTACTCCTCAACCAAGTAATTCTTACCCTATTTCTTGGTTTAGGGAACCATATTCATTGCTTGCAGTCATGTTCTACCATTTTTATGGGTCAAAACATCGTTCACTGTTTAAAGCAGAATGGGTTTCGACGGCCCACCACATTCTACTCACAGGTGAGTCCTTCAATTGGGCACAAGATTCTATCTGTGAAGTTGATGGAGGAAAATGAAAAAGTATCAGAAGACCGCGACAAATAGAAAAACAACATTTTTCATGTCAGTGTATGTAATGGACATTTTTGTGCTACATCTGCATTTACCACACTAGGTTGGAGTCGACAGAAGGATTCCCTGCCGGTGCACATTTATTGTTCAGATATGTGAGAGGAAAACTTTTTCACTTGGGTGTAGGAGATTTGCGACCTTTTCCTTGGGTCTATATATAAAAAATCTTCGAGGCTGACGCTCCGGCATTTTTAGAGAGAGCTGTTAAATTTGAGCATATAGATCTGTAGACAAACACACAACTCACAAAGAAGATCTCACAATTTACTAAGCCATTGAAGAATGAAACAGTGCAAAAGGATTGCAGCTGTGAATGCTTTCATTAATA
>LPNX010359513.1:811409-822824 GCA_001517045.1 Pseudotsuga menziesii | reverse complement strand
ATGACTATAAATAGACTGGATGGACTCCCAATTTAGACATGACTCCCGATTTAGACATATGACCAAATTTGGACAAGGGAGGATTAATAATCCTAACAAGAGCCATAGCATTGATTGCGTTGCACAGAGATTGGTATGTTGGAGAATATTTCTCCTACATCAGAATTTGAGGGAGAAATATAGTACATTTGTTGCCAAGAATAGTTCTAGACCGCATGGTACTACAAGAAATCGCCTTTCATACGGTCATTGATGGCACTTTCCCCAAATTGGAAAAGCACAAAAGGAAGGGTTGGCCTAAGTTTCCATTGAATTTAGATTCTCTTGTCCTGCAGAATTCTACCCATGCAATTGGGCTAGATAAAGAGATTTCAACTATGAACCTGGGAAAAGCCCCCAGAATAATGCACGATCCTAAGGATTATCTTGCTAGTCTCTTTGCTCATGAACGGGTTAAGCTTCAATATGCACATGAAGATCTACCTGATGACTCCATTTATAGAGAAGTTGTCGACTTTCAGGAAGCATTAGGTAAGATCATTGATCCAGATGTGAAGGCTCATGTCTTCAAATATCAAAGGACTTGAAGGAATCCACCATCCAATTTAGGAAACTAAAGTTGGACCCGGAAGAAAAAATTCAAAGGAAAAATATAGAGAAAGAAGAAAAAGAGTAGGTAGCAAGCTCATTCTCTGACTCAACTTCTTAGTCCAAAGATAAGGGTAAAGCTATCATGGAAACCTCGATGAGGAATCATCCCTTACAAATGTTGGAAACTCTGCATAAAGGGGAAAAATTAAAAAGGGGTTTGGTAAAGCTCAGTCCGTAGCTCTAGACACACATAGAAGAGGATGAACCTCAACCCAAGAAAAAAAGAAATCAGCTTGTTCTCCAATAGGCATAGGTAGCATAAGCACTTGTTTCTCGAATAGAGAACATACCTTAGAAATTCCCCAGAGAAGAAAAACTAGCACAAATAGCTCCACTTGCTCTTCAAGAACAAGTGCCTCCATAGATCCCTCCAGTCCAATAGGTAGAACTTCTGCCCCAGCTTGAAATTGAAGTTCATGAAATTCATAGTGACCTAGAGGAAGAAGATGGGCCTACCAAATTCCCTATGAATATTCTTACCTCTATGATATCTTCAATTCCTGATACATAGTTGTATAAAGGTATTTTTAATTATTTATTTCCTCAATCTTCTTTTTCTGAGTTAAATTTAAAACCAATTCTTAAGGATACCACTAGAAACCCATCAGTCTTGGAAGAAATTCCCAATCCCACTCCCCCTTATTCACCACCTATTTCATTGAACTCCCATACATCCCACACTACCCCTACATCTTCACATATTCAAATTTCCTAAGTAGAAATCCCCTCCATTTCTATAGTTATTTCTCCCCAAATTGATACCCCTGACCTCACTTATTCTTCGAACCTTGTATTTATTTTTCCCACTTCCCCCATGATTTCTTCACCCATTAGTGTGGAAATATTGGTCTCCCAATCATAATCTGATCCCTTGGTCACCCCCCAACCAGAAACCCTCTCAGCTTCTTAAGGGAAGGATAATTTTGGAGAGGATGCTATGGTCTCCTTTGGAAAATACTTTTGGAGCAAGAAAGACAAAGAAATAATGAATAAAGGAACTAAGAGGACAAGGGAGAGCACAATCAAGTAGGTTCCTTCCCTAAATCAAGTTATCTGGAAGACTGTTATAGCGGATTTCACCACACTAGGTGAATCACACATTGTATGGCCTTCCCTTGTCCCGCTGCAGACTCATTAGCCCCTATGGACCACTTTTTGTCTTTTGATGTGTCCTTGATCATCCCTAAAAAACATAAGAAAAGTGATATACGCGGATTTTACCCCGATAACCGCGTACATACGCGGATATTCCCCCTATAATCGTGTACGTCGGGATGTGTACATAATCCAAATCCTTTTGGATAGTTCCTTGACTTGGATCCGACTCATATGACTCCTGGCCTTCCATATGCCTTGAGATCGCACGGATTCGACCTTTCAGTATCCCTTTGAAAATCTATATAAGGAACCCCTTGAGACATTGAAAGCATAAGAGAGAATTGAGAGTAACGAAACTATAGTCCATTGTTGCTAGAACTTATGCTTGAGTCTGCATCCCTTTGTCCCTTGGAGCACTGTTGTGTTCTTCCCAAGCTTGCGTTTTGCTAGTGAGCTTGCTATCTGAGTGATGGAGGATTGAGGTGGTGGAGGCCCAAGTGGGGGATTCAGTTTCTCCAGTTCGCAGACGTGCCATCAGAGGTTGTCACTTGTAATCTCTGATTCATATTAATAGAAATATCTTTTCTTGTCCAGTAATGTGTATTTGAATGAATATTGTATCCATTGGAAAATGTCAAATGCTTTTACATTATTGATTATATATGCTAGAATAGATCTAACACCATGATATATAGTATTCTTGTATTGTTTACTTATTGTTGAGGAAGTATTATATCAATTCAAGCTGAAGATTGGAAAGATAAACGGGGATCTACTTCAACTGTCCGGAATAAGGTACGAGGTTCGATCCTTTAGTGTTAGACATTTTATTTCTATTGCATATTGGGAAAGATTGAATTCTGGAGTCTAGCTGTCTGTTGTGGTACCCCAAGCCATAGGAATTTCTCTCCGTAACAGAATTGGGGACTCCGCTGGGGAGTTCCTAGTAATTGTCCTTTGGGGGTTGATTTCTTGGCATTCAATGTATTTGAATTGCTCTATCTCTCTTGTTTCTGTGTCGGGTATGGGGGCATGTATGCCTGGTAGAGCCTGATTGGTGTGAATTTAGTCTCAGCCTGTCTGTTTGCCTTGGATTTGTGCATCTTTTTCTTCCTGTACGCATGTTTGTCACTTACAGTCGCGTATACACGCGGTTTCCCCTGTGATTTCTGCGTATACACGCGGGTTTACTGTGCATAGTCACGTATACCTTGGTTTTTACCTTTTTGTGGAAGATAGTGGATTGCTGGGTGAATTCTGTTAGCTACTGAGTCTCCTTTGGCACCGCCTGAGTCTGTTAATACCTCTGTTTCTGACCAGAAACGTTTTTTTAGCCTAAATTTTTTCTTTTAGGAAAGTTCTTGTCATGGCATCTTTGATTTTTTGTTTGAGATTAGTGCATTAGAGTACTTTTACCTCAGTGCTTTGCGGGAATGTTTTTTATGTGTGCTTGCAGAGTCTGGGGTGGGTAGAATCATTCTTTTGCTTTTTGTATCTCTTTATTTTCAAAAAATCCAAAAACATTTGCTTATCATCATGCATTGCATTTTGCATTTTGCATTGTACTTGCACTAGATCTAGATTTGCTTTGGAGTAATAGTTAAAACTTCATATAGGGAAATTTGCATTTAGCATTTGAAGAAGAAATTGTGCATTACACGTAGTACGCATACCCTGTTTTCATGGACACAATGCATTTGCATTGATTGTTAGGTGTGCATTTTTCTTCTTGTTGCATCATAACACCATTAGTTGCACGGCCATATCCTATTTTTGAGTAATAAAGCCAACTAAAATCAATGCCAATTAAAATGAATTACACTCTTTTCTTTTCTAGGGTGCACCAACAAGCTTAGGTTTTAGGATCTTGGAATAGTTCATTGAAAGTTAATTCTCCAAGATCACTAAATGACAACAACTAGGTGTCTGTCCAGGGAGTGTGTGAAATCCTTGATATAACCAGCGTTCTCAGGATCCTCCTCTCAAAAGGGAGTTAAGCACGAGGCAGTGTGAGCGGTTGTTGATTGGGATAACCCTTGGTCGGTAACTTTGTAGCACCGACGATATAGCCAGGATTGTATTCGTATCTGGGGGCTCTTTCGAGAGTTTTGGGATTTTCTACCCTACCCATATGGTCAATCCCGCCTGCGACTGTCCGCCTGAGCTTTGATTATATTGAGGTGACCTTAGTGACCTTACCTAGGATATTGAGGGGGTACTTGTAGAGTTTATTCTCCATGTGTCCCGGCCAGGTTGGGGTCGGACAGCATAGTCGCTTTACATGTTGAAGCTGAGGGCCACAATAATTGGTTACGTACCTCCGCTTGTGGTGACAAGGGCCTCTCAAGCCTCTCCTAGGCAAGACATACCGGCCACATTCAGGAGCTCACTTATCCAGCCCTTGTTTGATTGCATTTGGCTTTAGATTTTATTAGTGATTTCTCTGTGCATGCTAGTTGGCCTAGGGTTGACGTAAATAGAGATTCTTTGCTATTTTTTGAGTCATTGTGGAGTCAGGTGTGGTTCCGCGCCGTTCTCGTCATTTAGCAGGACTTCCGCCTTCTACTTCTCCTCCTCCTTTGGGAGAGGGACCTAGACAGTCCAGGCGGACCATGTCACACATTGATTCACACAACATGGGAGATCATTCAGAGGATACATCTGAGCCACCTCCTCCCATTCACGTTGACGATGGGGAATTCACGCCTACTTATGACCCTTCACCTGACCTAACTCAGTTAGGACCTGTGATTTCAGAGATAGGAACCATGCATGATAGACCTAGTCATTCTAGGGTTGACCCCTCGTTGACACATTACCGGTATGGAATGCCGGAAGACGCCGAGACTCACTTTGAACTTGCCAGTACTAGCTATGGTAGTTATGCTATGACTGGTTTTCCTATGCACGATTTGACATTTCATGTCGAATCCGATTTTGAGCCTAGCACTATGCCTAGGGGCAATCCCATGCCTTACCTTGCGGAGAGGTTTGGTAGTACTAGTCACATTGCACCTCAGCCATCCCAGTGGTGGAAGCTCCATCTTATATACCTCCTAGGTCTAGAGTTAGTGATCCGATAGGGATACCAGGTCCTAGACGAGTGACGATAGGCACTAGTACATATCTTATTACAGAGATTCCTTCATCCTTGCTTCCGAGTTCTTCAAATGTAAACCCTCCACCTTACTCATGTGGTCCTTCGATTCGGCACGTAGCTACGAGTCAGATCCATACTGCGATTACTAGACCAATTGTGTCTCAAGCCTACATACCACCCGGGGTTTCGGGAGGTTATGTTCATGTTTCTAGAGGTCAGATTGCTACTTCCACGACATATATTCCTACTTCTGGAATGTATATCCCTACCTATGGAGTGTCTCATGGGGCATCACAAGCGATGACCTATGGACCCTATTATGGGACGCAGTATGGACAGGTCTCTTCACCTTACGGAGGCAGGTATTCACAACCTACTTACTCTCCTAATTACGGCTTTGTAGCTCCTACTAGTCAAGGTCCACCTCATTATAGTGCTTCCACGCCACCCTATACGGGTCATACAGGAGGAGGTCACTATGGCCAAGGTCATGGTGGTAATCAATCCTATATTAACCAGGGAGCGGTCCATAGGCCTCATCATCCTAGGCTCCCTTTCCTCGCGACACCCAATCTACCTAACTTATCGAGACTTACGAATGATCATGTGGCTCATGACCTGGCTTGGACGGCTGTCCCTACCAAGCTTCCTTCGGACATACCTAAGTTCGAAGGAAAACCAGGAGAGGATCCGAGTGAACACGTTATGACATTCCACCTATGGTGCTCTTCCAATTCCTTGCATCAGGACTCAGTCCGTTTGAGACTATTTCAACGCACCCTTACAGGGCCTACGACGAAATGGTATATAGAGTTACCTAGGGGTGCCTTTACTTTATTTGACGACCTTGCGATGAATTTCCTTAATCACTTCCAGCTACCAGTGCGCTATGATGTTGGTACTGAACTCTTGTCGACATTTTGGCAAGATAAAGCCACCCATATTTCTGATCATATTCAGGAGTGGCGTAGACGGAAGAGATTAATTAAAGCCTTTATACCGTCAGAGTTCCTCCTTGAGTGGTTCCTCAAATATTTATTGCCATATATAGCGAAGGATGTTTCCACATCCGGAGTGCAGAATGAGGAACAAGCAATTTTTAGGGCGTAGGAACTAGACTTGATCTATGCTTAGTCTGGTTTGTTATATGAGATTATACCCAACGATCCTCGTTCTAGTTTCGATCCCAAGGTCAAACCTGGACCACATGCCGATGGCATTGTGGGTTGTGCAAGTAAGAAACCTGCAGGTTCAGTTGTGAAACAAGTTGCTCAGTTGTCAATCAACCAATCTGCCTCGGGACAAGCTATGGATTCGTCTCAGCCTGCCCAAATGACAAATGTACTTGCTGTGAAATCGTCCGACCAGAAGGGTAACCAGCAACCCGAACGAAATAGAAAAAAGGGTAAAAACAATAATAATAAAAAGGGTGGGAATAATAATGAGAATGCCAATAATAATGACAAGAACGGTAAAAATGCTGGGGGGGACAAGCAGAATCAACGTAAGGTTAAGTTTCCTTGCAAGCTATGTAAGGACGATCACCTCACTTACTTGTGCCCTAGAATGGATGAAGCTTCGAAGTTCATAGCACAAGGCCTAGCTGTGTTAATGAACCCTTTACCGCATAACCAGAATATGAACTTGAACTCCCATGATCAATCTAGTGATGATGATTCAGCTGAAACTAGTGGTCGTGGGTGCATTAATATGGTCTGTGCCGTGAAAGTTGTGATGCGTGTGAAATATTATACTTTTCGTCACAACCCAACCCAGGCAAAGAACCTGATCCACCAGGAACCCCTTTGCGCATTGAGAAACCTGTGGATAAACCTGAGGCTGCACCTCGCATTCCTAAGGGGGTACTTAAGTGTTCGGGGCATAACCCAAATGCCCGAGCCGCCTAGAATTATTCAGTTGTCGAGGACTTGGGCCATGCTCCTTGTGCGATGTCTGCACTGGAAGTGCTTCAGAGTTGTCCGTCGCAAAGGAAGGCTTTTCTTTCCACTCTTGGTGTGAATGGTGATGATTCTTCCTCAGTGATCAAATTTGAAACCGCAGGACATCAGCCTTGCTTGCCCTACTATGTGTCCCTTTTGGTGCATGTGGAATGTCTTAATATGATCGTCAAGTGCACTGTGATTGACGAGGGCGCTGCTACTTCTGTGATGTCTTTGTCTTGTTGGAAGGGTCTCGGTTCTCCTGAGTTGTCCAAATCTACGACCATCTTAACTGCTTTTGATGGGAGATTGTTTAGGCCGCACGGTATCCTTCCTTCCCTTAAAGTCCGTTTGGGTGGGAAGACTGTTGCGATAGAGGTTGAGGTGGTTGATGCACCCCTTGACTACAATATCTTACTGGGAAGGAACTGGATGTATAGTATGCAAGCCATTGCGTCTTCCATGTTTCATGTTGTATGCTTTCCACATAATGGGAAGATTGTAACAATTGATCAAATGGCATTCAAGAATCCGCCTGTTACTGCATCTTCGAAAGCTTCGGTTCCGAAAGTTGAAAATTCCCAGCCGGCAACTGGGAGTGTGGGTGTAGGCATGTATCCATCCCTCATGGGAACCTTTAGTTGTCCTGCACCCGTCCTCATGATAGGATCTAGTTTCGATGGTGCTTCGACGTCTACGAGATCGGTACCTTTTCGCACAAGTCATATGGGAGATCCTTGGATTCTTCCTTCACCGAGTCTTTCGAGTGAGGCCATCGAGACGAGCGTGCCATTGCCTGCAGTCATGATATCTTACCAAGCTAATCTCCAGTCTGCTGCAGATCCTTGTTCTTCCTCTTCATGGACGGAGGAGGAAGACCCCTATGTGCTGCCGGCATGGGTAGTACAGTCTTCTCATGCCCACGACTGCCTTGATATGGTTTTCCCTTCAGATGAAGTGATTATCGAGGCTATGTCGGGAGTTGAGCCACCATGGGAGGAACTTCATCATAGATCATATTTCCTTCTAGAGCTTGACCTTTTGGAGCATGAGGATTATAGCAATATTCTTAGTCAGAAAGTTGGTAGACCCATGGTTCCATTAAGCTCTCCTAGTCAGATGGCTGATGGAAACATGGCGAACATATTTTCAACTATTCCTATCAACATTTCTCGCAATCCTGGTACAATTGAGAATGTCTACATTGGGACGGATTGTTCCCATGATGAGATTCTGGAGTATACCAAGCTATTCAAGGAATTACGTGATATTTTTGCTTGGTCTTACGATGAGATGCCAGGGATTGACCCTCGGATTGTCGAACATGAGATTAAGACTTACCCCAATGCTAAGCCTGTTCGACAGCGTTTACGTGCGGTGAATCCTAGGAAAGCGCCCGCCATAAAGGCAGAGATAGAGAAGCTATTGAAAGCTGGTTTCATCTATCCCATTCCCTTGACAGAGTGGGTTTCAAACCCTATTCCGGTGGATAAGAAGCAGGGAATGATCCGTATATGCACTGATTTCCATGATTTAAATCGTGCCTGTCTTGAGGATAACTTCCCCACACCATTTATAGATCAGATTTTGGATGAGTGTGCGGGTAGCGAGGTGTTCTCCTTTATGGACGGCTTTTCTGAATATAATTAGATCCAAATTAAACTTGAGGACCAACACAAGATCGCATTTATTTGTCCTTGGGGAACATTTGCGTATCGAACAATGCCTTTCGGACTTAAAAATGCCGGAGCTACATTTCAGCGGGTGATGACCTTGATTTTCCACGATCTCAAGTCCATTATTGAAGTATTTTTGGATGACCTCACTACTCATTCTCGCATGAGGATGCGTCATTCTTATCACTTGATATTGGTGTTCGAAAGATGCCGGCACTATGCTGTTAGATTAAACCCTCATAAGTGCATCTTTTGCGTGAAATCAGGTCGTTTGTTAGGATTTATCGTTTCGAAAGAGGGTATAAGAGTCGACCCTTTGAAGGTTGAGGAAATACTTCAGTTGTCTCCCCCGCGAAATATTCGCCATCTTCATTGTTTGCAAGGCATGGAAAACTTCCTACGAATATTTGTTGTCAATTTTTCCAATTTGACTAGAGGTTTCATGCATCTCCTGAAGAAGGATACTCCCTTTGAATGGGATGAGCGAGCCCAGGAGTCCTTCAATGCACTTAAGCGAGCCCTAGAATCAGCCCCGGTGATTAGTCCTATGGATTATAGCCATGATTTCCTATTATATGTGGCTGCGTCTTTAGAGACGATTGGTATGGTTTTGGTTCAAGAGGATGAGGAGATCTAGGAGCATGTCATATATTATCTAAGCCGAAACCTTATTGAAATAGAGATTCGGTATTCTCATGTCGAGAAGCTTTCCTTAGCTACCGTACATGCGGTGCAGCATTTGAGACATTATATTCTCCTTCGCCAGACCTTGGTTGTTGCCCATGTCAATCTGTTTCAATTCGTCCTCACACTTAGGATGATTGGGGGAAAGTATAATAAATGGATTGTCATCCTGCAAGAGTTTGATCTCGAATTTGTTTAGGCAAAATCGAAGAAATCTTTAATCTTTGCAGAGCTCATATCGGATTTTTCGAGCGAGGCTGAGGATTTGGTATGTGAAGATATGTTCGTTGATGAACACATTTTCTTAATCTCAACGGCTGACCCATGGTATGGAGATATCATAGTATATCTGCAAACACAGAGGACCCCTACTCACCTCTCGCGAGATGAACGATGACGATTACGTCACGTCTCTAAGAACTACCTCATAGTGGACAATACTTTGTACCACCGTGGAGTAGATTCCCTTTTACGACGTTGTTTAACTCATGATGAGGCTGAGGTAGTGCTTAATGATTGCCATGGAGGGGCATGTGGTGGTCATTTATCTGGGCTTTCTACAGCTCAAAAGATTTTGAGAGCGGGTTATTTCTGGCCATTGATCTTCAAGGATTGTATTGAAGCGGTCAAGAGGTGCCACCCTTGCCAGGTGTTCGCACGTAATATGCGCTCCAAGCCTGCCCCGTTACACCCTATTATCACCGTCGGTCCCTTCACCAAATGGGGGCTTGATTTTATGGATTACAACCCAGCTTCGGCTGGGGGGCACTGTTATCACCCAAAAAGGGTTCACTACCTCATCGACCCCATTACATGGCTCATTTGTCCATTTTCCCACCATATTTCCATCTAAAACCCATAAAACCATGCAAAAAGCCTCCAAAAGGCTTAAAATGCCTCCAAAAGGCCTTAAAATCCTCTTTTCCTCTAAAAATATCCAAAATTCCTCCAAAAAAGAAAAAAGGAATAAAAATATAAAATAATGAGGAAAATGAGGAAAAAACCCTAAAAAGATGAAACCCTAATCAGAAAACCCTAACCCTAAAACCGCATGGTTTCCAACTATAAATAAGTGATGGAGACCCCTCATTTCATATCCACAATCACAAGTATCCTGCCTCTGCCAAAATTGCTCGTGAAACCCTAGCTCACCATTGAAGCTACTTTCACCGTGAGAGCCCCTTTTGGCCCATTTCCACCATTGGAGAAAGAGAAGAAGCAGCTTGAAGCTCGGAGCAACCGACATCGGACCAACGCAACAGACTTCACCACCCTCCACATTGGAGGTAACATCAATAAAGATCATTATTTACTATTTACTGTTTTTGTTTCATGTTATTCACTTTCTATTGTTTTGCTTAATGAACTTGTTTAAATTTAGTTTTTATTTCAGTTATAGATTTTAATTCAAATATCATTGAACTGCTACTAAGGAATCCATTGTCCTTAGTAGGTACTCATTCATACAAGCTAGGGATAAAACCCTAGCAACAGTTTTGGCGACTCCGCTGGCTTTTTTCTTTATTTTCTTTTCTGTTTTGTCCTTTCGGCTGTCGTTTTCGGTCGCCGTCAACTGCGTCTTTTTTCCATAAATCCGCGACCCGATCGCGACTGTTGCCTTCAAACCCGCGATCCGACCGCAGCTGTTATCCAAAAACCTGCGATCTGATCGCGACTGTTGCCTTCAAACCCGCGATCCGACCGCCGCTGTTATCCAAAAACCTGCGATCTGATCACGACTGTTTCCTTCAAACACGCGATCCAACCGCCACTGTTACCCAAAAACCTGCGATCTGCGCGCGACTGTTGCCTTCAAACCCGCGATCCGACCGCCGCTGAAACCTGCGATCTGCGCACGACTTTTGCCTTCAAACCCGCGGTCCGACCGCGCGATTTCGCCCCATACCCGCGATCCGCGATTTGATTTTTGCACTCATTGCCACGCCGAAACCCAATCACTTTGCTACCATATTTCCTGCAACCCTCCAGCCTTTCTGTCCCATGTTTACAGAATTGTTTACAAAATTTTAGCATTGTGTATTCAGCATTATTTCAGCATTGTTTATTCAGATAAATTCTGCATGGTATAAATTGTTTCATTCAATTATATTGTTATTTCGGAAGTTGCCCTGGCACTTCTCTTTTGGATTCACAACCTCACCAGCACACAATTTATCACCTAAATCAAGTGAGACTTAAAAAATACTTAACTCAACCAACATTCTAACCCCACTTAGGGGAACACACAAGAATTTTTGTAGTTAAG
>LPNX010359513.1:786325-803892 GCA_001517045.1 Pseudotsuga menziesii | reverse complement strand
GACATCGGACCAACGCAACGGACTTCACCACCCTCCACATTGGAGGTAACATCAATAAAGATCATTATTTACTATTTACTGTTTTTGTTTCATGTTATTCACTTTCTATTTTTTTGCTTAATGAACTTGTTTAAATTTAGTTTTTATTTCAGTTATAGCTTTTAATTCAAATATCATTGAACTGCTACTAAGGAATCCATTGTCCTTAGTAGGTACTCATTCGTACAAGCTAGGGCTAAAACCCTAGCAACAGGCACCATCATATCATAGTGGTTGTTGATTACTTCACGAAATGGGCTAAGGCAATGCCTATAGTAAAATCCGACGGTGAGACAGCCGCTCACTTCGTATTCAACCAAATCATTACATGGTTCGGGATTCCGAGAGAGCTTGTCACTGACCATGGCTCGCACTTTCATAACCGTATGATGGAAGAGTTGGCATCCAAGTTAGGGTATAAGCAAGAGCACTCCTCTTCTTACTATCCTCAAGCGAATGGAAAGGTTGAAGCAGTGAATAAAGCACTTAAGTCCATTCTCCAACGAACCATCGCGCAAAGCAAGATGAATTGGCATATTATGTTGTACCCTACTTTGTGGGCATATCGAACCACTGTTAAGACTGCCACTGGTTTTTCTCCATATCAGCTTGTTCATGGAGTGGAGTCGATATTGCCGGTTGAATGCGAGATTCCTTCGTTGAAGTTAGCCGTGGAAATCTTACCAGACACTTCGCCTTTGGAGGAGCGTTTGGTTCACCTTGAGAAACTCGATGAGCAACGTAGAGATGCCTTGGTGACTCTAGAGGTTAATAAGCATCGCATAAAGGCCCAGTACGATAAGTCTGTCCGTCCGAGAGTGTTTAGTGAGGGAGACTTGGTCCTTTTGTGGGATCAATCGAAAGAACCCTTGGGGGAAAGGAAGTTCAATCCTATGTGGCATGGTCCTTAGGTGGTCAAGTGTGTATTAGAGAAAGGTGCCTATGAGTTAGTGGATTACGAAGGGACGGCCTTGGTGGAGCCTAGAAATGGGCTCTATCTCAAAAAATACTATGCATGATCTTTAGCCAAGGCTGCTTGTTGTATATTATTGTACATCTTTTTTGCATAGTTAGGTCTTGTTTATCGTGATCGGGTTTGTGATTAGTTTCCATTTCTTGTGGCAGATGTCAATGGAATATTCCACCTACATAGGATTCGCGGATGGTGCAAGCTGTCACACTCAGCACTCAGCCTCAGCTGCTTGGGTGATTTATACTCCTATGGGTCGAGTACTGTCTTTAGGAGGTGCATGTCTACGGCCATCTTCCAATAATGTTGCTGAATATAGTACCGTTATCGAGCTTCTACGGGATTCCATTTCGCATGGTGTTCTCTCTCTTGAGGTACGTCTTGATTCAGAGTTAGTAGTGTCACAGCTCAATGGTTTGTGCCATGTTAGAGATTCGACGTTATTGAGGAGATTCTTATGTGTGAGATTGTTAGAACGACAATTTGAGAGTATAACATATATACACATTCCAATAAATTATAATCAAGTTGCTGACTCATATTCTAACTACGTGTTAGATTGGCATTTGTTTCATTCATCATAAATTAATCGTAAGCACAATTTTTACACATGTAAATAAATAAACTGATCACCATAAAACTTTTTTATATATAAAAAATGTGGTAATACATAGTGTCATAATAAAAAATTGGGGCTTGGAAAGCCACCATCATATACACGGTAGTACAAAATAGATACACTCCCAGGTGTCTAGTCCTGTGGAGGTGGAGGAGGGTTGTGATCATGATATGTCACCATGGCTCTAGCTAGCCGCCGAAATAAATGCACCCATGTGCATGGTACACCCACCACCTGTCTCTGCATAGCCTCAGGCAAGTCCTTGACTTGCGCCATGGGAACCCTGTGAGTCAGTCGCACGAAGTTGGTATGGATGTTTTGGAGCGTTCGCTCCGCATCCACACCGGTGATATCATCTCCTCTTCCCCTTCGTATATGATGTGGGAAGCCCTCTGGTCGCCGTGGTCCCACATCTGCACATGAATGGTAGATGTCATTATGTATTGTCACCCAAAAACATGTCTTTTTGATTCCATATAATCAAGAAAACACAAAAAAATTAAATACTTAAATTTTTTTAAAAAGAGTGAGGGTCGAGATTCGTTACCTATGTCTCCATATGCTGATCCTGGTGGTAATGGCATGTCCAGATCTCCCTGAAAATCTATCCCTGCATAGGGGTAGTCATCTATGGCAACAATCTGTTGTCGCCACCATGGAAAAAAGTCTACTGGATAAGGGTTGGCCACCCTACCACCCCCCAGTTTGTGCATCGCATCTGCCCAATGTCGTTGGGCCAGATCTCGAACCCCGTGGAGAGGAACATCCACTCTAGGGCTCAATCCTGGAACACGCTCTAAGAAAAATGTGCTCAAAATGTTGCTGAATCCGAAGTTCCGTATCCTACCTTCCTTACACTCACTGAGCTGATGTTTCAGTTGCTCAGTAGTGAAGTACTCTAGTCGTAGATGGTCGGTGTCATACACTCCATGGCATAGAACATCAGTGGCCGAGAGGCCTGATGGAGTGATGCTAAGCCTGCTATCCTACCCAGCATCAGTAGTATGGCCTTTAGGCCCAGCACCTGTATAGCTTTGGTGGGAACTTGGCTCCCCACCTTCTCAGTCTCTGGGTAGCAGTACACATCTTTGTACTCATCGATAGTAATCCCATGACCTGGCCCTCCTTGGGCACGAAGGTTCACCATCTCCCCTCGTCTAGATAGACCTGCGATAAAGTAGATATCCTCCACCTCAATGGTGAGGGACATACCGTCTATCCGGAAGGACTCTGAGTCTGGATCCCAATAGTTTACCAGCATCTGTAGCAGTCCTGGTTTAGCCCTCAAGCCACCTAGGCACCAAAACTTGTAGAGTCCGCATCTTCTTAGAGCTTCTTGAGCCATTCTATCATCCCTTACTGCTTCCTCTACTTCACCATGCTCGCGTTCTCACCACTCTAGCACCATCCTGCATGAGAAATTGACCAAATGTCCATTAGATTCTTGTAAATCCTTTTGCGCGGCGTCATACGCGGCTGTTTTGCAAACAGCCGCGTATGTACACGGTTCCTAGCCCCTTTTCCACGTATAGCTAGCCCTATATGCGGAAAAAGGTTTGATACCCGCGTGGGCCACAGCGCTCATGTAAAATTGGACTTAAAAACCTCATTTGACCATGAAAACTTATGAAAATTATATTGAAATGCAAGCAGAGAGCATGAGTAAATACCTGGAAGAAACGGTTGTGAATTCCGCCGGCTGGATCTCCTGGAATTTGCAGTTGAAAATCAGAGCTCCAATGGGTAAAAGTTTCAAATGATTTCTATTTTTTACTATTTATAGAAAAAATTTCAAATATTTGAAAATTTTTACCCCCTTTTCTATAGTTTTGACCATTTCTAACCATTTTGGACTGTTTCTGACCTAATCTGTGATGTAGAAGACCGTTTTCAGCGCCGTTTCAGCCTTTGGATTGACCCGTTCGTACTGATCTCAGGTATAATGTCTACATTGGCATATAGTTTAGGTTCACCACTATTTGCATTTTGCATGACCTTATGACCATGTCACTATATCCTTAGGTACGAACCCACTCTATTATGTCACGGAACCTTCTTGCTGCTATAGAAGTGGCATGATATGAGTGGTAGAGCCTCACCTTACATGGGTACCCTAGTTAGTGCCTTATTTACATTTGGTGCCCATGCCGATGTTTCTCCCTTTAGGGTGTGGGAGTGCGTTGTATAGTATTGCCATGACATTTAGCAAGATCCTCATACTCCTCTTGATCTTATGCTGGCCATGATCCCCCGGACTCCCTTGTATCAAGTTTTGGATGCATTATCATGAGTTTTTCCTGTCTTATTGAGCTTTATGCCGGCTCCCCTGATATTGCGTTTCAGCCATATAGCCCGAGCTTGTCTCATGTCTAGCCATGCAGAGCCTTTCTCTATATCCTTCGCAGCTTGATTCCCTTTTTACCGGGAGGGGATTTTCCCCCGAGTGTCGATATCCTACACATGTATCCTTGCATTGAGCATAGGTATGTTCCACTGCTTGGAACTAGTTTTTTTTCCCTCATGACACTCGTCTCCTCCTAGTTTGTAACTATAAAGCTAGTTTATTCTTTTTTCAAGCTTTTCAAATAACTGAAAAAGACCAAAAAAATAAAAAAACCAAAAAATCCGGACAAGAAAAGATATTATCTTTGGTAGCTGTCGAGTCATGTCGCCTTCGAACAGAGCACTGTATATCACATCCATTGGTTGGGTTATAGTTTGACTTTAGGAGCTGTACTCGTTTATCTGAGTTTATCTCCACCGACTGGTTATGCTTCCAGTCCCTATGGAGCCTCTATTGATGCCTCCTGCGTCATAGAGATGTCCCATTTTGTATAACGAGTCTATGCTGCCTTCATTCAGTCACCATACGCCGTTATGCTCTTGTTCGAAGGAAGTTGAAACCTGAGTCGGCCATTCCTCAGTTATCTTGACTTTGCATGTCGGCCATTCCCGGTACAGTTACTGGTTCGTGCACCTTATGATCGAGTCCTTCCACATTATACAGACTTGCTGAGTACCTCGTGTTGGATGATGGGGGATGCCCTAATTCCCTCCTTCCAGCAGATTTCATCCCATCAACTTCAGATCATTTATTCTGGGATTGGAGTCTAGAGTCATTTTGAGTGCCTTGAAACTTGCAGTCATCAGTAGCAGGTTCTCTCGCCATCGAGAGTTTTGGGAATACATCAATGTCCCCTAATCGATGGATTCTCTCAAGTGTTCGACCTCAACACATTTATTCACACTTGTTAGTTTGCACTCTAGTACCTTGATTCCCATTTTCATTATTGGTGGGTGATCTCGCATCTGTTAACGGTATACATCAATGACCGGTAATCAGACGATGGACTACTATGTTCGACCTCGACACCTCTATTCGCATATTAGGACATGTACTCGTAGCGGTGTGTGTAGAAGACCTTCTATATTGGTGGCATCCATTATATGCTACCTCCTTGATTGTGCCAGTGTTCATGAGATTTCAGCTCTCGTGACTTGTTCCAGTATATGTCAGACATTTCCAGCCACTATGGAGATCTTGATCTATTGTATATCTTTAGCCTTTGTGGAGATCATGGTCCTTTGTATATATTCATCATGGAGATTCTGATCTATGTATATTGTACATGGCGATGACCACATATGTGTTATCATGTTTCATGCCTATTCATGGCCATTGTACTCTTATGTATCCGGGACTGCTATATGTATTTGCAGTTATATACAGAGTTGTATTATTGTACTATGCTGATTGGGTGGCTGGTCTTCCATTTGGGTACCTTCATCACTCCACTTCTGGGATGGACTTATAATGTATTTCGGCCATCGTATAACCCCTCTGATCTCATACATTAGGGGGCATCTGTTATAGCAGATTTCACCACACTAGGTGAATCACACATTGTATGGCCTTCCCCTGTCCCGCTGCAGACTCATTAGCCCCTATGGGCCACTTTTTTTCTTTTGATGTGTCCTTGATCATCCATAAAAAACATAAGAAAAGTGATATACGCAGCTTTTACCCCGATAACCGCGTACATACGCGGATATTCCCCCTATAGTCGCATACGTCGGGATGTGTACATAATCCAAATCCTTTTGGAGCGTTCCTTGACTTGGATCTGACTCATATGACTCCTGGCCTTCCATATGCCTTGAGATCGCACGGATTTGACCTTTCAGTATCCCTTTGAAAAGATATATAAGGAACCCCTTGAGACATTGAAAGCATAAGAGAGAATTGAGAGTAACGAAACTATAGTCCATTGTTGCCAGAACTTATGCTTGAGTCTGCATCCCTTTGTCCCTTGGAGCACTGTTGTGTTCTTCCCAAGCTTGCCTTTTGCTAGTGAGCTTGCTATCTGAGTGATGGAGGATTGAGGTGGTGGAGGCCCAAGTGGGGGATTCAGTCTCTTCGGTTCGCAGACGTGCCGTCAGAGGTTTTCACTTGTAATCTCTGATTCATATTAATAGAAATATCTTTTCCTGTCCAGTAATGTGTATTTGAGTGAATATTGTATCCATTGGAATATGTCAAATGCTTTTACATTATTGATTATATATGCTAGAATAGATCTAACACCATGATATGTAGTATGCTTGTATTGTTTACTTATTGTTAAGGAAGTATTATATCAATTCAAGCTGAAGATTGGAAAGCTCAACGGGGATCTACTTCAACCATCCGGAATAAGGTACGAGGTTCGATCCTTTAGTGTTAGACATTTTATTTCTATTGCATATTGGGAAAGATTGATTTCTGGAGTCTAGCTGTCTGTTTTGGTACCCCAAGCCATAGGAATTTCTCTCCGTAACAAAGACAGATCCCCTGACATCAAACAAAGGGTCTTAGACACAACAACTTCCATAGGGTAATTTGCAGGTGCGAATTATGATTAAGTTTCACAACTGAATAAAGATCTATCGAACAAGGAACAAGAACTGCAAAAAAACAAACAGGATTTGGTGGCAATTGAGGCATGCCATGCAAAAGAATTCCAACTCCTCAAACAAGAGCATGAATACATACTGAAAAAATTGCAAAAGGAGAATGACTATCTCAAGCATAATATTGAGAAGTCAAATTCGCTCAACCAACAACAAGATAATTAGATATCTACCCTTGAGCAACATCTTAAGGAATCAAATCTAGTTTCATCCACTTCATCTTTTTCCAGATTAATAGCCGAAGAATATAAGAAATTAGCCTACAGAGTTCATGATCAATTATGTCAGTCCATTTCCAGTTTGTAAACAGGGTTCAATGAAATGAAACAATTATTTAATTCATTTCAACGACAAGCTGATATCTTGGAGGATAATCATACTTGAATAATAGCACCATCCAAAGCATTTGAAGACATATGGGATTGTCAAAAACACATTAGAGACAGACCACATAATTTTACAGTAATGGATAAACTTCGGTCCAAGAAAACTGAAGTTACAATCGAGACCTGGGAAGGCATTTGTGATGTGGTGGAATCCATTATCAAATATGGATAGGAAGCATGCAAACATATATGGTCGGCTGCTGAGGTTTTGCTCGATTTTGTGGATTTTCCTTCTTTAGATCCGATTGACTAGGCGCCCTCCCGCAAGCTCAAATTAGAGGAGACAGAACAAAATTTTTCTACAGCCAAGGAACAGATTTAGGAGGTAAGCCAACACACTTTGCAGGAGATCTCAAGGTGGATCGAGATACCTGATGTTGAAATGATCAGGATACAGGTGTACCTTGCACAATGGAAGAAAGTCAAGAAGAGGGAGATCACATCCCATATTTTAAGAGTGGAACTGCGCCTAGAACATGTGAAGTATTAGGAGGTTGACTATTTGATGGACTTAGATGCCAAGTGACATTATTCCCTTGGAAAATCTTGAAACTGTTCGATTTTGGAATCCCACATCTTGGTAATTTTCCCTTTTTTATAAAATTTGTAATATTATTTAAAGGGAAAGGTTTCCCAACTAAGGGGAGGAACTTTGGATACTAAGCCTACGAGTATACTGAAGAAAATATTGCCAAGCTGCATATCAGGAAATCTTGTGATTTTTGTACTTTGTAATTTTTTGCAAGTTAATAAAATTGCAGTTATTTTATACTATGTTTCATGGTTCTTCATTGAAAGTCTTTAATGAACTCTAGTTGTTCTTCCATCTTTATGGCATGCTAATTATCGGTTGTATCTATTAATGTGTAGATCCATGTATTTATTTTTCATTACACAATTTACACGTTGAATGTATGTTGAACAAATGTATTTGATTGATCTACGTGATCTATTTTACAGCTGATGATTAGTTAATAATCTCTGGTACTGGTTTGTCAGTTAGTATTTCCTCTTGTATACATTGTATATCTGTCACATTTAGATAAACCTTTGTGATGTTTTGTGTAAGATTTATTTGAAGCTGGTTAAAGGAATTGATCTTAGTTTGCATGTCTTCATGTTGAGTAATTAAATCCTTTTTCCTATTATGTTTACAATTGTCCAAATTTAAGTCCATTTTTTACCCTATTTAAGTTTTCTTAAGCAGTTAGTTTAGGAGACTATTACTTTGAATCTCTCCTTAGAAGCAGATCTCATTGATTTGAAAACCCCTTGTGCTAGTGGAGGCCTTGTAACCATAGGAATTAGTCATCCCAAAAAACTCAAGGATACATTAGAGGAAATTTTAACTCAAAATGGGCCTTTTAACTCTAACTCAAATTCCATGTCATCATGTGTTAGACAATGAAATTTCTTTAATTTGAAATACCGTATAGGTCTTAAGCATTTTTTTAATATAAATTTGGGGATAGGTATCATAAAAAAACTATATTTTTTATTCGTATTTTTGACATAGCTCCTTGTGTTTTTTACTCAAATTGAAATTGGGAGAGATCGCTGGATGTGGCATTAAATTATGCATCCAATGAGTACCCACTCGGCATACTTTTGATGGAACCCTCTACCCGAAAAACAAGAAATAACTGAAAAAAAGTGATGATGATGATTTTTTAGGTATTTCTCATTTTTGGGGTAGCGGGGTCCATCAAAATTATGCTGAATGGGTACTCGTTGAATGTGGAATTTAATTCCGCATCCAACGAGCTCTCTTGATCGAAATTTGAGTAAAAACACGGGGAGATATGCCAAAAATACAAACAAAAAAGTAGTTTTTTTCTTTTCTTCCTCCAAAATTAATAAATATTACTTTATTATTTTAACTATTATTTTATTAATTTTAATTAGGAGGCCCATTTTGAGTTGAAATTTCCTCTAATGCGATCGTCTCTGTGGGGGATTGATTCAAAGCTTTTCTGGTTGAACTTTTTCCTTCTGTTGATTGCCTTGTAGTTTTATCTAGCAGCCTACAAATTGGGCCATCAATAGGTCCATATAGATTCACATAGAAAATTATGTTTTTCTAGGTAATCTAACCCATTTCCATTGAATATATATATTTTAATATCATTCCTAGCCATTATAATGGTCCTTGGTACTGCTGGACAAAACATTTGGCTTGTCGGACTTCCTTCTCTACTATTCCCATAGTTAGTATTACTTGTATTGACAAACCTACTAGGATATGAGTTTCTGGATCTTACCTCTAGAGACATACATGGGTGTGGAAATTGAACCCAAGTGATAGAACAATTACACTGACAAAATTTATAATCAAACATGCAAAATTAACATCAAAGGAGACTGAAATTGGAGCATAACTCTAATCTGTATTGAATAAGTGTACAATAGACAACCTTGTGAAGTAATAGGATGATTCAATATATAATTACATGAGATATTCGAATGCATAAGGATTCCATTCAAAATAGTAAAAAAGTAGGCTTACTAAATCTAGTCAAATCCCCCATAGGTGCATAAAGAAGTTTCCAAATCCACTAATATGCTCACGAATTGGAAAATTCAAGTAGGCAAGATAATAAGGAATGGAAAGAAAACTCATACATGCTTTTATTAGGAGAAAAGGATGGAGGATGATGTGGGCAAAAAACAAGTCAACTACACCTAGTCTAGCTTTTCCTTTTGCATTAATTCTCAATAAAACAGACAGCTTTACAAAAAAAGAAGATATGCAGTTTGGAGGATTTGGAATAAAGAAGACATGCTAAATATGGTTTCCAGGAGGTTTCCCAAGTGCTCTATGACTCAGTTTTAGCAAGTGTTGACTTCTATGACATGTAGAATGCAACTAGCATAGAGTGGAATCTAGGAGACTAGGTAATAAGACAAAAATGATTTAATTAATGTATAAGGTAGGTAACTATGGGTTGATTATTCTAAAACCCCCCATTAAGCTTGAATTTATGATTAAATATCAGAAAACTATAGGTCCTAGCAACAAGGCTTAGTCACCCTTTACATACTGCTTTTCCATTCAACCAAGGAAAGAGGCAAAAACCCAGTGGGAAAATCCTCCCTTAAAGATGGACAGTAAAACAAAATTTGAAAATATTGTCATCAATCAGGCTTCATAGCATGATCAGCAATATCGAGAAGTGATTTGATATTATTGAATGTCTTCTCACAAAAAACTTTGGTGAAGATGTCTGCTACTTGTTCTGAAGATGCACAGAAGAGTAGATGAATGGTGCCATAATGCATAAGCTGTCTGATATAGTGCATATGGATCTCAATGTGTTTGGTTCACTGTCTCTGAACTGGATCATTTTAGATTCACATGGTGCTCTAATTATCACAGTAGATAATAGTTGAAAACTCTGATTCAAAGCCACATTCTCCAAGTATTCTCTGCAACCACAAATATTGAGTTGCTGCATTTACAAATCCTCTGTACTCAGCTTCTATAGATGAGAGTGCTATGGCACTCTGCTTCTTTCTTAACCAGCTGATTGGTCCTTCTGCAAGCATGAACACATATCCTGATGTTGAATTTATATCTGTGTTGTCACTTTCCCAATCACTGTCAATAAACCCAATCAAATTAAGATCAGATTTAGCTTTGTAGAAGATCCCATGAGTTCTTGTTCCTTGAACAAAGTTAAAGATCCTTTTGGATTCTCTCCAATGGATCTCATGAGGCTGATCCATGTATCTTGAATCCACACTAACTGCATAATATAGATCATGTCGAGTGTGTGTAAGATAAAGCAAACACCCAATCAACTGCCTATACAGTGTATTATTTACCATATGAGAAGAACCTACTTCTTCAAGCTTAACTCCTGAAAGGAAAAGAGTCTTGCTTGGCTTGCAATATTTCATGTTGAACTTGTTCAGAAAATATAAGGCATACTTGGACTGATGTACTTTGATTTCATGTTGGGATTGAGCAATTTCGAGACCCAAAATTTGGCTCAATAATCCCAAATCTGTCATAGAAAATGCATGGTTCATTGCATCCTTCAAGGAGGCAATCTCTTTCTTTGAACTTCTTGTAATTAGAAGGTCATCCACATACAATAAAATAATCATCAAAGAACCATGAATCAGCTTCAAATAAACATTAGGATCATACTTGCATCAAACAAAACTCAATGATAGCAGAAATCCATCAATCTTGGCATACCAAGCCCTGGGGGCTTGCTTGAGCCCATACAATGATTTCTTTAACCTGCACACAAAAGATGGATTAGAAACAAACCCTTCAAGTTTATGCATGTAACTCTCTTCAGTGAGATCTCCATTTAGGAAATCACACTTCACATCCATGTGATGTACCTCCCACTGCTTCAAAGCTACAATGGCTAAAGCTAGCCTTATGGAGTCCATCTTTGCCACTGGTACAAAGGTTTCATTGTAGTCAATACCATGTACTTGTGAGTAGCCATTATCTACCAATATTTCCTTATATTTCAAAGGTTAACCATCAGCCACAAACTTAGTCTTGAAAACCCACTTACATTGAACTAGTTTCCTCCCTGGGGGAAGATCAACCAGTTCCCAAGTGTTGTTCTTCTGGAGCGAGCTGAATTCTTCTTTCATGGATGTTTACCATATTGGATCATGTGCTGCATATTCATATGTCTATGGATTTGATTCAACATTCAGATATCACTTCTCAGCAAATAAAGGATCTTTCATACACAGGGAACTCTCAAACTGAGATCTAGTCCTCCTAGTGTCACTAGGATTTCCAGCTAGTTCCCAAGCTTCATGAATGGTATTTTCTGCCCATTTTGGCCTTGTAGGACTATCATGATCTGTAATCAAATCATCATTATCAGACACATCAGAATCATCAAACTCATTAGTCTCTCCACTTACAATCAATGGATCTGGTGGTGAAGAAGACTCTCCAACTTCAACTGCTACTAAAGGCTCTTCTTGGTCTTTCAATGAAATCTTTGTTAGTGCTCAAGTTGATCAACTTGTACCCTTTTGAAACTTCAGAATACCCAAAAAATAGCACTCTTGGATTTGGGGCTGCAAATCCTTTCTCTTTTCAGTTGAAACCATATGTCTAGAAGCTCCAGAGTCTATGATGAAGCTAGGTGAGCTTGATGTGCCAACAACCAAAGCATGTACTCTCTCTATTCTATGAATTTGATCCTCCTTCCCTCTTCTTTGAGCAATTAGGAAGGGATATGCTATTCTTCTCCAGGAGTTGGGTTAACATGTCAATTTGCTTCTTCATAAAAGAGCTCCCAGGATGATAGCCCTTACTGTAGTATGTGCACTTGCTCATTTCTCCTTTGTTCTTCTTCTTCTGGAAGTTCTTCTTGGAACCTTGGGACTCCTCTTGAGACTTGTTCTTGTCTCTCTTTTGCTCAGGTGGCTTTTTAGATTTTTTCTTTCTTTTTGAATACACCCTTGAATCTCCAGTAACCAAAGCTTGGTCTTTGGAAGGTTTTATGGTGCCCATCATCACCAACTTATCTTGTTCCTATGTGTGGGATTCCATGAAATTTGCAAGCTTAGGCATCTTCCAGGCTTGACCTATCAACTTGGTGGCATGGAAGGTCGAAAAAAACATTGAATATTCAGGGCCAAGCTTTGAGAGTATGGCCAAAAATAGTTTCTCTTCCTTCTTTTCAATTCCACACTGTTTTAGCTACAAAACAAGGGATTTAAACTTGGAAAATAGAGTTGTAAGGATTCGAAGCTACTGGGACTCAAGAAGATCAGCTCATTCTTGATTTGATTTCCTCTCATCTCATATATCTTACCAAAAATCTCTACAATATTCTCCCACACTTCATTAGGTGATGTCAATCCATCAAGATGGAAGAGGAGGTCTCTTAAAATGCTCAGACACAAAAGACCATAGGCCTCATCCCTCCTGTTGTGCCATTTTATTTTCTCTACAGCTGCATTTGGATCTGGCTCAGTTGCCATAGTAACCTTGTAGAGACCTTTCAATCTCAACAATATCTCCATCTCAGCTTTCCATTCAAAGAAATTAACTGGACTCAAGATGATCTTTTGAGATTGGTCCATAGCTCAGAAACTGTGCCCTTCAGTCAGCAGAATATGATCCCAGTCAATATGTCGAACCTGAAATAGAAATATGGAAGGATAGAAATCGATCTACAAAGGCTCTGATACCATGTGGAAATTAAACCCAAGTGATATAACAATTACACTCACAAAATTTCTAATCAAACATGCAAAATTAACATCAAAGGAGACTGAAATTGGAGCATAACACTAATCTGTATTGAATAAGTGTACCATAGCCAACCTTGTGAAGTAATAGGCTCATGAAATATATAATTACATGAGAGATTCTAATGCATAAGGATTCCATTCAAAATAGTAAAAAAGTAGGCTTACTAAATCTAGTCAAATCCCCCATAGGTGCATAAAGCAATTTCCAAATCCACTAAGATGCTCACGAATTGGAAATGTCAAGTAGGAAAGATAATAAGGGATGGAAATAAAACTCATACTTTCTTTTATTATGAGAAAAGTATGGAGGATGATGTGGGAAAAATATAAGTCAACTAGACCTAGTCTAGCTTTTCCTTTTGCCTTAATTCTCAATAAAACAGGTAGCTTTACATAAAAAGTAGATATGCGCTTTGGAGGATCTGGAATAAATAAGACATGCTAAATATGGTTTCTAGCAGGTTTCCTAAGTGCTCCATGACTCATTTTAATCAAGTGTTGACTTCTATGACATGTAGAAGGAAACTAGCATAGAGTGGAATCTAGGAGACTAGGTAATAAGAAAAAAATGATTTAATTAATGTCTAAGGTAGGTAACTATGGGTTGATTATTCTAACAATGGGATCATGGGGATTCTTCTTCTTCTTTCCTTTCAGGAATAGGTTTATATTCCTCTTATTTGTCACAATAACCTCCGTCAAAGTATGACTTCAACTCATAATATTCTCCTCTGGTCATACTGCAACTTCCTCTTCTTGTCACAGTGCTTCTTCTTTTTCCCAATTGAAATATCCTTCCACCTCTTAGACGACCACTTTCTAGTGCAGTTCCTCTATCACCAGGGAACATCTTATCTTACTTTGCTCCATTTTTTCTTCACTTCTTCGGTGGCATAACCTCGGTATTTATATAAATTTCTTTACTCATCATAATCTATTGTTAAGATTCCTTTTTTGCATGCACACATCTTTGTCCAAGTTCTTAAAGATGTCAAATATCTCCCTCGTGGTCCTTGGAAATTTTTTCTTTCCGCCTCACTATATGATGTTGTTATGTAGACAACAGACTCAGTAATGTATCCCTCCAAAATACTATCTACCTAAAAATAAACATGCTTTGACATAGGGGTGTTAATACTTTTCATCCACTGAATCAACTATGGACTCCACTCTATCATTTCTCCCCCTTGGAAATGTTTTCACTGGGATGCTAACTTCAACAACCATTCATATAACAAAATAGGAATCTCACAAAACAAAATTTAATGAATATTTGTATAGAGGTATCACTCCAACCAATTCATCGGATTCAACCGTGATCCTTCACTTTATTCTCGTGCAAAATATAATGCTTTACAATCCACCCACTCCTAAATTTTTGGTTTCATCAGGTGCCAAAACATATCCCTCGCCACAATGATTCAAGGTCTTGGAAATGGAACCATTTGTTGGTGTTTCTCCCTTCGACCTAGGTTCAAACCTTCTTGGTATGAAAACAAATCCCAAGATACCGGCCCAATGGAGAAAGGCTTGGTCGGTAACTGTGCAACACAGATGTAGTCTCACCCAAGATATCTCTTATGGGTTACTTCCAAAACTAGGTTTCCGGAGTTGGGTGTGGATTTATCCTCTCACGACACCTTACCAACTCGCTCGACCAAATCCGATGGATGTCTTACTTATACTTGTTATCCACATTCAATATATTACTCTACTTATCCTTCGACAGAGATTACAACAATCAATACAATGACTTTTTATTGATTCCAACTAACAACAATGTGGCTGATGCATACAAGAACTATTTATAAGAAAATACATAAACACTTATTCATAACATACATTCATGCGACAAAAACACATTCATCAAATACACATTTACACAATATTTAACGTGGAAACCCATCTGTGAAAAACCAAAAAGGCGCTCTTCATCTAGCATGAGAAATATATGGCACCTTTCATATGTGCACTCACCTTGTAGACTCTATCCTAGATATTCCTCTACACTCTATACAAACTTCTCTATCCTCTCATGCTCTCTAGTCTTAGGTCCTTGAATTTTCCTCTCCTTCACTATACTATCGATCTGCACACAGACTGGATCGACTCACTCTTCTATTCTATGACTTGTTGACTCTTCAACTCTACAAACAGACACATACCAACTAGGAAGTAAGAAACCAACCAACTGAGCAAGAAGTAACCTACACACATCTTGTGTTCTTCATTTTATAGACTCTTTACATGTCATAATCATCCTACTTCATTCTATTTGCCGATAAAATTTCATTCCTATTCTCATGCATTTCTATTACAACTGTTAGTAGGAACTATCAACCTAAAATACAAAGATGATTTTATTCCCTAAAGCATGCGTGACTCTAGCCAGATTCTTTGCCACAATCTCTCGAGTTGTCCATTTCAACTGCTGCATGACTTCTATTGTGGTTCCTTTCACCGCAACTAATCTCTTTGCATGTTTTCCTTATGTCATGGAATTCTTCCCTTGCGGCTGATTCTATTGTAACTTTCCATCTCCCACTATTTCTTATGTATTATCTCTTCCTTTGTCACAAATTCCTCTATCGTGTGACTAGACTCTTCATCTTTCAAGGAGAATTCTAACTGAATTTTGCCTATCTTCTCCTAGGGACAACAGGCCCCCAACACTCACCCATGGCTCATACCAAGCCATGCTGTGCTATTCCAAAGCTTTTACTGTTGAAACGACCTTACTTTGAAAATCTTGGAATATTTTCACTATTTTCTCTTTCTCCCATTGCACGTCTTCCTTTTCCTTCTACAATTTTTCCACAAGGTCCGAACTGATGTGTTTTGATGTTGCAAGTCATGTGGACTCTATTGCATGTTGCACTTTTTGATGTACAAGATGAATAATGCCTGTAATTCTTTCTGCTTCGACCTGCAATTCAGTAACTTTGTTGGTTCTCTGTTTTTGTTGAGTTCATGACGTTATGACTTGTTGTTGTAACTTTTTCATATCTACATCCTTAGCCATTTTTTCAACTAAGGGAAACTTATTCATTTCATTTTTCAGCAGTGTCCCCTCAATCTCAACAATGCACAACTACTATATGAATTGTTCTAACTCGGCATCATCGATCAACGCTTCCCATGTTTGAGAAACATGCTCTACTACCTTAGCAAATATTTCCTCTGCTTATTATATTTTCTTCACAACCTCTGCTGTTGTCATCTGTTAGGGTTTACAGGGTACTCCCAAAGGACCGAACACCAAGAATAGCCGCTTCACACAAACAGATCACAGATCAATACACCAATGTTTGTCACATGGTTAAAACCCTCGAGAGGGAAACAGTCCACGGCCCCGGCCAAATAGCTACTTCGGAGCAATTTATTATGCAAAAGAAAGAAAGTTACATGAGCTTCTCATAATCGATCAACTAGCCAAGGACCCTCTATGCTCTTTAAATAGAGATCATAGACCAATCGGGTGTTAAGCCACGGATCAATGGTAGGTATGATCTAAGAGAAGTTGAACCGTCGGATCACTCTATGTCTAGAACATATCGTGACCGTCAGATTAGAATATTTACAAATGCATACTAATGCATACTAAAGAAACACACTTTTACCTAACGGATATATTACACAAGTTGATCTTAACTAACTCCTAAGTGTCTAAATATCCTAACATCCCCCCTTAAGAACAACTTGGGATAGGATTGAAGGATTTATAAAAGTGACACTATTAGGAGAAGGAAGGAGGCATTAGAGCCTATCCCCCATTAAGGACACATTCCTGAACTCCTAACATAGACCGAAGTTTACAAAACTTCGCTTCTGTAAGAGACTTGATGAAGATGTCTGCAACTTGATCATCTGTAGGGCAATAGAGCACTTCAATAACACGATCATGAACAAGATTTCTGATGAAGTGCATGTGTAGCTCGATGTGTTTGCTGCGCTGATGTAGAACTGGATCTTTGGCAAGCTTGATGGCACTTTGATTGTCGCACCAAAGTGGAGTAGGCTGCTGCTGCTCGAATCCAAACTCTGAAAGGATCTGTCGAAGCCATAAAGCTTCCTGACTGGCATTAACTGCTGCTCGATATTCTGCTTCTGCTGAAGAAAGAGCAAGAGCTTGTTGTTTCTTACAAGCCCAAGTGACAGGTCCAGATCCTAGACTGAAAACATAACCTGTAGTAGACTTTCGATCATTAGGATCGCTGGCCCAATCTGAATCAGTGAAACCAACCAACAAAGGTTTCCCCCCTGTACTGTAATGAATCCCAAACTGAATTGTACCTCGAATATATCGAAGTATTCTTTTTGCTGCATTCCAGTGACTTTCATGAGGAGTGTGCATATA